>ML434688.1:84756-103263 GCA_005239525.1 Nicotiana knightiana | reverse complement strand
TTTTTTTTTTTTTTTTTTTTTGCTTTTTAGTATTGTAATTTTTTCTCTTATTAATCAACATTTATAACCTATAGAACAAAGTATTTTATTTAAAATAAAAAATAAAAAATTATTTTTCTAGTATATATAATTTCGAAATAATAATATAATTGGGCATAATATTCAAGAATATATAATGTATATTACAAAAATACCTTTGTTTTAGTACATGCATGGAATATAGATTTTAAAACTTTATTTTCTTTCATTTTCTATTGTTTAAATAAATTTTTGAGTTTTTTGTTAATATCAAAATGATTATTATGAATAAATTGTTCTAATTAACATTCTATTATGCTCAATATTTTATTATTCTAAAATTATACATGCTTAAATACTACTTTGATTTTTTTTAATTTATAAACAAAAATTTAATTATTCTAAGGTAAGTCCATAATATAAATTAAAAAGAGAAAAAAATTATTGTTGTAAGAAGCTAAAAAAAAAAGAAGATAAAAGTTGATAATTTAGAGGGTAAAATAGGTATTTGCCATCAAAATTTTGAGAAATCTAATTAAGTGACATTTTGAGTGTTATTGGCATAGTTAATTGACTTTATTGTTACAAACGAAAGAAAGATGACTTTGGTAGATAATTTCGGATAGTTGAGTGACCATCTGAGTAATGGATTCCAACATTCCTCATAATTGTAATTGTGCATTTAAAACTTTTGAAAGATAAAAGTATAATATTGAATAATTTTATTGGTCCAGTATTCAATTGATCTCCTATCCTTAATGTTCAACAAATAAAAATGATGCCTTCATTTTATATGTCTTAGTTTTGTTTGACCAAAAAATGATAATTTTTAGTTAAACTAATTAATCAGTTATTAAAAAGAGGTAATCCTAGTTAAAGCAAATAGCCTTAGATCTGGGATTGACAATGTGAAAAGCATGAACAATAATGGAACGGAATTAAAGCGTTAGCAATAAATGTGTTAAAATATGATAATATGTGAGAAGCATCAAGTATTGAATAACATTAAATAGTAATAAATGTAAATAAGGAGGAAGATTCACCTAATGTTGAATGAGGTGAATGATTCCTTTCTTTGACAATGATGAATGACAAAAATACAAGAGAAGATTGTGCACTTTCTTGGATTTGGTAGAAATGACAATAGACAATTCATAAAGGTCGAATCTCTTCAGAAAGTAGTTCTTTATATTTATATAGAGAGCTTATCTTTTGGAAGTGTTGTTATCATATAGAATATTATATGCCTATTCCTTCATCTTTCCTTCTATTTATATGGGATATTCCCAAAGAACACTAAAGTACAACATAGAGAATATTTGACAGAATATTCTCTCTGAGGATACCAGTATAGAACTAGTCGTTATTCCTAACTTCACTGCTCGACCTCGACAGTGATTGGTCGCTAGGCTGCTCGATTCATTTTCTCGTTGGTCGACCTCGTCCACACCACTCATAGTGGTTTTCAAATTGTTCGTAACGTCCTTCTCTGCATGACTTAATCCTCAATCTGATTTTGACCCGTACAGTTAGTCCCTCCGCTTATTGAGGTCGTCTTTTGGTTGACCTCGTTGAGCGGACTTCATCGGTCATAATCGACAAAATCAGATGGAAGGAATCGAGTGGAAAGGATCTCGCACGAGATGGTAACGTGGCATTTTAAGAATCACTACTCATTGTGACGTCAGTTTGGAGTGACGTCACAACCGCATGCGTCATCATTACACGTCTTCCCGGTGTGCCGTATCACTTCCTGTGCCCCTGTCATTTCGATTCTGGTGCACCTGACGGTTGGTGTTCTCAGTTTGAGTGTATGTTCTCTATAAATAAGGTTGGGGAGCCCTTTGAATGATCTTTTCCTTTTTCTAGCTTCAGAGCCTTTACTCTTTCCTCTTTTCCTCTTCTTCTTGTGTTCTTGCTTCAATCGCCTCCATCTTTGCACCCTTGCTCTCCTTCCAGGCTTGAGTGATTCTTGGTTCTATCCACTTTCACCTTTTTCGAGTTCTTTTCTTTCCTACATTTCGTGAATAACCAAAAATGGTTAATGTAGCTCCTGTTTCTGGTGAGGCTCCGGAATCCACCCCCTTAGCAGTGAGAATGCCTCCTCACGAGGAGGATGCTTTTGTTGTTGTGGATGAGAGCTTTCTCACCATGGAGGAAATCATTCCTCGTAATGATAAAGCTAGGTCGGATTTCTCAAAGTCGGCTACAGATGAACCTGAACTCTTGCAGTCCGAACTGGACGCAGCCGCCTTGGCCGACCTTAGGGATAAATACAACATCCCAGCCCATATTGACTTGGTCCCGGCTGGCAATGACGTAATCCATATTCACCGCCCTGGGTACTGTGCCTTTTACGCGTACCCATTTCGAGTGGGCTATTCTCTTCTATTCCCCCACTGGCGGAGGAATTATGCCGATATTACAACATCTGCCCAGCCCAACTCTCTCCATACATTTACAAGATTTTCCTGATGTTCATAAATTACGCGGAGCTGGCCAACCGCGGGATTTCCATTCACCACCTGTCACAGCTCTTCTCACCGAGCTTTCTTAGAGGTACGATGTTGCATCTTTGCAATCGTTGAAGAAATGGATTGGTCATGAAGATAGATGATAGGTCCAATCACCATTTTTGGTTCCACTTCTTCTATGCTAAGACCGAGCACGTTGTGGCAAACCCTAGTGGATTCCCTGGAATGTGGAATTTTGCTCGTAAGTGTCTCTATTAGCTGATTGCTCATTTTGCAATATTTTGTCGATAAACTAACCGCTCCTCTTCTTCTCTCTTGCAGCCAAGAAAGAGCTTCATGTTGGTCGCAGACATTCGGGATTGGGTGAGCCAAGTCTTACCCTTCATTATGGGGATCCGCGAATTGTCTTCGTTCCATAAGAAGTCCGGTCACAAACCTTCTGCGACTAGTAAGTCATTCGTTTAGACCCTATGTTGTTTTTGTATTCATGTAGTTTTCTTTCTCTCCCTTCCTTAGTTTAACTTTTCTTCACTGTCAGGTCGGAGGGCTTCAAAGAAAGTGAAGGTTCCTACCCCTGCTTTCTGTCAGTCGGGTGCCTCTACGAAGTCGTTGCTTGCTGCGACCATAGGCGAGTCCGTATGGATTGCTGCTCCCTCCCAGACCTTGGTCTTTCCTAGACCTAGCCGACGAGCAGCGGCCCTATCGACGGAGACTTCAACTTCCCCTATATTACACTTGGTGGACGAGTCATTGTCGAGCGAGGAGGAAACAACCCCATTAAAAAGGCGAAGAATAGAGTTAAGCGGCAAAACAGTAAGAACTGAAGAGTCAATAGGGGTGATCCCTAACCGGCCACGGCTGCCTCCGAGAGCGTCGTGGATTTAGACATTGAGACTTTGCCTCCTTCAGAAGATGTAGGAATTCCTCCCTTTCCCGAGATCATCGTAGAAGGAGGAGAACGAGCAGAGACAATAGAGGTCGTTTCGACGAATGATCCGTCGCTGATAAATAGGGATTTTGACTGCTTATTTGCTCTCTTTTACTTGTGTTTTAGCTCCAAAATTATTAAAGGTATTCTCGAGAATTAATGAAATGTGCTTTCTTGTAGGAATATTGGGAAACGAGCCAAAGAAGTGACAATCAACTCAAAAAGGAGTAAAATTGAACAAGGACCAAAACAAGGCAAAAAAGGGCAATAGTATGGACCGCACACTATTGTGTGCGGCCGTAATCTCTGAAGATGCTCTGATGGAATTTCTTCACAGTAGAAGACTAGATTCAGAGAACATGTAATTTGGGAGCTTGAAGATGTGCGGACCGCACTATTATTGTGCGGCCACACTCATAATTGTGAGGCCCGCAAAAGGAAGTCCAGTTCTAGTCCAAGTTCAAGTGTGCAGTCGCACTCAAAAATGTGCGTTCCGCACAACTAGAGGAAGTGGGCCGCAACCCAATTTTATGCGACCGCAGAAAGCCCACTTGACCAGTCAGTCTCAAAGTGCGGACCGCACACAGAATTGTGTGGCCGCACAACCTCCACAGGGGAAATTTTGTTAGATATTTTCAACTGGGTATAAATAGAACTTTTTGTCATTTTTAGGTCAAGTTTTGTAAGTTTGGTGCACCTAAACACTTAGAGCCGTTTTTATTTACTGTATAGGGTAACTTTGTATTAGTTTAGCTTTTAAACATTAGATTTTCTTTCCTTAATCAAGGATTATGAGTTTTATCTTAGTTTCTTCTTTAATTTCTTCATTCTTCATGAGTAGCTAAACTCTTAGCTAGGGTTGTGACGCAACCCTAGTATGGGTACTTAATGGGTTATTGATTTAGGGCTTATTTATGATTGGGTTTATGATATTTAGCCTAGTTCTTGCTTGAATTTGAGAATTAATGGCTGCAAACATTGATTCACGCCTAATTGACTTAGTCTCTAACTAGGAATTGGGGTGAACTCAAGAAATTGATAGCCCCAGTTAAAAGGCCGAACCTAGAGATACTAAGACCCGTCTAGAGCATTTATCACTTGTTTCATGGAATACCCATTTGGAGTTGAGAAAGCCAAATTAGGAAATATCACTCAAACTACCCTAGAGGTATAGAGTGGGGAATCGTGTGTGATTGCTATATTGTATCTCAATCAACCAAACATGCCCTAAAGCTCTAAATCCATTAGGTAACCAACTAGGCGGAAGTCGCACCCTAGATCTTTTATAATTTGAAAAACAACCAAAACCAAAAATATTGTCTCTTAGCTTTACAATTGCAATTAATAGCGTAAAAGTAGAAGTAGAAACAACAAGAGAATATGTGGAAGTGAAATCTAGGGCACATCATACATTCACACTAGGTATATAACTAATCCCAAATCAAGCTCCCTGAGGATTCGACCCCGACTCGCGTTGGGTTTTTATTATTGCTTCGACCGCCTCACAACCTAAATTAGTGGTGTGAGTTTGGGTGATACCAATTTTTGGCGCCATTGCCGGAGAGCAAAACGGATTTAAACATGTATCTAGGCTTTTGTGCGATTTGTCTTAATTTCCTTCTGAGTTACTAATTTATTTTGAATTGATTATATGTAAAAAAATGGCTCTCAACAGTGGGCCCCTCGGGAATTTGCCATTGGAGGAGAAAGTAGACGATGATCAAGGTGATGAGGTTCATCCCGAACCTCAAGTAACTAGGCGAGTCCGACCGCCTCACGACAACATTCCCAACCCTCCTCCACCTCCACCAAGAGCGGCAGTACACCGGGTGTTGCCAAACGAGGGTTATGCAAGTGCTATGGTCCCGCCCTGCATTAGGGCAGGAAACTTCCAAATCACCAATGTGATGCTTACATGTCACGACCCGAAATCCCACCTTCAAGCCGTGATGGTGTGTAATGTTGAACCCGCTAGACAAGCCAAAGTTACTGGTTATTCTAATTTATTCCTTTGTTATTTAGCATTTTAAAAGTGATATACAAGAACAAATAGAAATAAAAATGCGGAAGAAGTGCAGTCTAATAGCTTAATTAAACAATATTACAAAAATCCTTAATAACAACTCCCAAAATCTGGTGTCACAATTTCACGGACTGTCTATGATTGCTACAGATAAAGGTCTGAATGAACAGGGTGCTACTGTCTCGGAAATACATAAAGACAGGAAAAGAAGAGAGACATGAGGTGACGCCAAGTCCTGCGGACGCCTGCAGGAATATCTTGGTGTCGCCTGGTGGACTGAAGGATACTCCCTCGATCAATGCCCACTGGGTCCGTCTTCACAATCTGCACGACATAAAGAAGTGCAGGTGTATTATCAGTACAACCGACCCCATGTACTGAGTATGTGCCGAGCCTAACCTCGGCGAAGTAGTGACGAGGCTAGGACATGACAAATAATATCACCTGTGCAGTTTAAATATAATATAATAGGAAATAACCACAATAAATAAACAGTAAGTACAATAACGGGGAAACATGCTGGGGGAAAATGGATAGCAAATACTGAAATGACGGAATGAAGCAAATGTCTAAATATCCAAAAATAAAAACGGGAACAACACAAATTAAACAGTGAAAAGAAACGATACGGCATGTCCCCTCGTGCATAACAATATAAAATATGGCACAGAATGTCCCCTCATGCATAAACAACATAAACATGGCACGAAATGTCCCCTCGTGCATAAAACAACATAAACATGGCACGGAATGTCCCCTCGTGCATCAAACATCACAATCACGGCACAAAATGTCCCCTCGTGCATATATACATCATCAACACTGCACAAAATGTCCCCTCGTGCATAATAATCATAAACACGGCACAGAATGTCCCCTCGTCCATAAACAACATAAACATATGGCACGAAATTTCCCCTCGTGCATAATAACATAAAAGCAATAGTTGGCATGAAAATCAACAATAAGAAACCTAAAATACACGGAAATAATCATAAAGAATAATACCGTCCCGGCAAGGGACACAACTGTAACCAATCCTACACAAGTGTATAACCCAACATAATGTTCCTCAACCGATCAACTACTCAACAATACCCATAACTAAGAATATCCACCAAATGAATAGCTATCAAATTGATATTAAACCCATAAACACAGTAAAAGCCAATAAATATCATATAATTGCAAATATCCGACTCACGGTCATGCTCGACAACAAGATATAGGTACTCGTCACCTCACCTATACATTGAACATGGAATAAACACGTAGCAATTACGACTCAATACCTATTCCCTCAAGCTAAGGTTAGGCCAAACACTTACCTCGACTCCAAGAATCCAAATCAAGCCTCTAGCACCGCCTTTCCTTTCGAACCCGACTCCAAATCAATACTATCTAGACATAATTGACTCCATAACATTAATAAATGCTTAACAATTCAATTCCAATGCTTAAATATAGAATTCCCAACCTTCTATCCAAAATTTCAAAAATTGACCCCGGGCCCGCTCGATCCAAACACGAGGTTCGGACCAAAATCTGATCACCCATTCCCCCACGAGCCCGAATATATAATTTGTTTTGAAATCCGACCCCAAAACGAGGTCAAATTCCCAAATAATCAAAAAGCCTAATTCTACGCAAATCGCTAATTTTCTACCTTAAATCCCATGTTTTTAGGCCTAGAATCTAGTGGATGTTAATGAAAATGGAAGAAAACAAGGTTAGAATTATTTACCTAAGAGATTATGGTGATGAAGCTCTTCAAAAATCGCCTATGGGGTGTGGAGAAGAAGGAGTTTATGAAAAATGGCTAAATTCCTGTATAAGTGTTCTGTTTTTGACTTTAAAAAATGACTGGGCGATTTTACTCTCCGCATTCACGGGACCTTGGCCGCGTTCGTGAAGGGTTGGTAACACAGGCCTATGCGTTCGCGGTTGTGGAGCCCCGTTCGCACAGGGTAAACACGCCCAGTCCCCCAGGATCCCTCGTAGGCTATGCGTTCGCGACCTACATGGTGCGTTCGCACAACTTCCTCAGACTACCCTCCTCGTTCGCATTAAAACAGGTGCGTTCGCATAGGCTTAAAACTACCCTGACCCCCAGACCCCACACAACCCTGTGTGTTCGCATAGGGTAATTCCCTGGACACCAACAACAGCACTCACACCTGATTTTTCTAAGGTTTTCGCACTCCAACACTTACCCGAAACTCACTCGAGCCATCCGAGCTCAAAACCAAATATACACACAACCTCAAAAATATCCTACGGACTTATTCGTATAATCAAATCACCAAAATAACATCATAAACATCGAATTAAACCACAACATCAATGAAAACTCTCAAAACTTCTTGAACTTCAAATTTTGCATTATTGATCCGAATCACATCAAACCAAGTCTGTTCCTTACCAATCTTCACAAATAACACATATAAATCATATGGAACCTGTACCAGGCTCCGGAACCAAGATACGGGCCCGATACCACATGTTTCACATCAAATTTCATTTTCAAAAACCTTTATATTTTTCAGAAAACAATTTTCTCTATTATTCATTTCTCGGACTTGGGACCTCAGAATTCGATTTCGGGCACACACCCAAGTCCCATATGTTCCTATGGACCCTCCGGGACCGTCAAATCACGGGTCCGTTTACCAAAAATGTTGACCAAAGTCAACTTTACTCAATTCTTAACACAGAAATATCATTTTCATCATTTTCTCACATAATGGCTTCCCGCCTACACGCTCGGTCTACGCACGCAAATTGAGGTGAGATAGAAGGAGGTTCTCATGACCTCGGAACATAGATTTAGCTAGAAATACACGAGATGACCTTTTGGGTCATCACAATCTCCACCTCTAAAACAACCGTTTGTCCTCGAACGGAGATAGAAAGGTACTTGAATCGGGGGAAATGTGGGGATATCGGCTCCACATAACGGACTCGGACTCCCAGGTAGCTTCCTCAACAGGCTGACCTCTCCACTGAACATGAACAGAAGGATAACTCTTCGATCTGAACTGACGAACCTACCGAGCTAATATGGCTATCGCCTCCTCCTCATAAGTCAAATCCTCGTCCAACTAGACACCGCTGAAGTCAAGCACATGATATGGATCGACAATGTACCTCTGAAGAATAGATACGTGAAACACTGGATGCACGGCTGATAAAACAGGTGGCAAAGCAAGTCTGTAGGCCACCTCTCCTACCTTATCCAGAATCTCAAAAGGACCAATGTACCTAGGGCTCAACTTGCCCTTCTTCCCGAACCTCATCACGCCTTTCATGGAGACACCCGAAGAAATACTCGATCTCCAATCATAAATGCCAAATCACGAACTCTGCGATCCGCATAACTCTTCTGCCTGGACTGGGCTGTACGAAGTCTATCCTGAATAATCTTCACTTTATCCAAGGCACCCTGGACTAACTCTGAGCCCAGCAATCTAGCCTCTCCCGGATCGAACCGCCCAATTGGCGACCGACACCGCCTACCATACAACGCCTCATACGGAGCCATCTGAATGCTCGACTGATAGCTTTTGTTGTCGGAAAACTCAGCTAAAGGCAAGAAATGGTCCCAAGAACCTCCAAAATCAATGACACATGCTCGCAACATATCCTCCAAAATCTGAATAGTACGCTCGGACTGTCCGTCCGTCTAAGGATGAAATGCTGCGCTCAAATCAACCCGTGTGCCCAACTCACGCTGAAATACTCTCCAGAAATAGGAGGTAAACTGAGTACCTCGGTGAGAAATAATGGACACGGGCACATCATGCAATCAAACAATCTCTCTCATGTAGATCCTTGCCAACTTCTCCGAAGAGTACGAAACTGATACAGGAATAAAGTGTGCTGACTTGGTCAGCCTGTCCACAATGACCCACACTGCATCAAACATCCTCTGAATCCGTGGGAGCCCAACTACGAAATCCATGGTGATACGCTCCCACTTCCACTCGGGAAGCTCAAGCTAATGCATCAAACCACCGGGTCTCTGGTGCTCGTACTTAACCTGCTGACAGTTCAAGCACCGAGCTACATATGCTACAATATCCTTCTTCATCCTTCACTAGCAATAATGCTGCCGCAAATCGTGGTACATCTTTGTGGCGCCCGGATGAATGGAATACCGGGAACTATGGGCCTCCTACAATATCAACTCCCGAATGCCATCAACCTCAGGTACACAAATACGACCCTGCATCCTCAAAACTCCCTCATCATCAATTGTGACCTGCTTGGCACCTCTGTGCTGGACCGTATCTCTAAGAACACATAAATCACGATCATCACACTGCCTGGCCCGGATACAATCATATAATGAAGAACGAGCCACAGTATGGGCCAAAACACTGCCAGTCTCTGAAACCTCCAATATCATGAACCAGTTGGCCAAAGGATGAACATCTAAAGCAAGCGGTTGTTCCCCGACCAGTATATAAGCAAGACTACCCATACTGACTGACTTCCGGCTCAAAGCATCGGTCACCACATTGGCCTTCCCCGGATGATATAAGATGGTAATGTCATAGTCCTTCAACAACTCTAAACATCTCCTCTGCCTCATATTTAACTCCTTCTGCCTAAACAAATACTGCAAACTCTTATGATCCGTGAACACCTCACATGGAAACCCATACAGATAATGCCTCCAAATCTTCAACGCATGAATAATGGCTGCTAACTCTAAATCATGAACTGGATTTTCTCATGAACCTTCAACTGACGTGAAGTACAATCTATAACCTTGCCATCCTGCATCAACACTACACCAAGTCCAACCCGTGAAGCATCACAATACATGGTATATGGTCCTGAACTTGTGGGAAAAACTAACACCGGTGCCGTGGTCAAGCCTATCTTGAGGTTCTGAAAGCTCGCCTCACACTCATCAGACCACCTGAACTGGGAACCCTTCTGAGTCAACTTGGTCATCGGGGCTGCAATAGATGAAAAACCCTCCACAAACCGGCGATAATAACCTGCTAAGCCCAAGAAACCCTGAATCTCTGTAGCTGAAGTGGGCCTAGGCCAATCTCTAACAGCTGAAATCTTCTTGGGATCCACCTGAATACCCTCTGATGATACCACATGGCCTAAAAATGCAACCGAACTCAACCAGAACTCACACTTGAAAAATTTGGCATACAACTGACTATCCTTCAGAGTCTGGAGGATGACTCGAAGGTGCTGCTCATGCTCCTCTCGGCTACGGGAGTAAATCAAAATATCATCAATGAAAACAATAACGAATGAGTCCAAATAGGGCCTGAACACTCGGTTCATCAACCCCATAAAAGTAGCAGGGGCATTTGTCAACCCAAATGACATCACCAAGTACTCATAATGCCCATACCGAGTGCGAAAAGCTGTCTTAGGGACATCAGATGCCCAAATCCTCAGTTGATTGTAACCAGATCTCAAATCTATCTTGGAAAACACTGTAGCACCCTAAAGCTGGTCAAATAAATCATCAATCCTCAACAAAGGATACTTATTCTTAATAGAAACCTTGTTCAACTAACGGTAGTCAATACACATCCTCATTGAGCCATCTTTCTTCTTAACAAACAACACTGGGCACCCCAAGGGGAAACACTAGGCCTGATGAAGCCTTTATCCAACAAATCTTGCAACTGATCCTTCAACTCTGGCGGGGCCATACGATATGGCGGAGTAGAAATGGGCTGAGTGCCCGGAGCCAGCTCAATACAAAAGTCAATATCCCTGTCGGGTGGCATACCTAGCAGGTCAGTATGGAATACCTATGGGAACTCACTAACCACGGGCACATACTCCATAGAAGGAACCTCAGCACTAGAATCACAAACATAGGCCAAATATGCCAAACAACCCTTCTCGACCATGCGCTGAGCCTTCATATATGAAATAACTCTACCGGAAGAATGACTAGGAGTCCCTCTCCACTCCAAACAAGGTACTCCCAGTAAGGCCAAGGTCACAGTCTTGGCATGGCAGTCCAGAATAACATGGTAGGGAGATAAACAATCCATCCCCAAAATGACATCGAAATCAACCATATCAAGAAGCAAGAGATCTACACGAGTCTCCAGACCACCAATAACCACTAATAATGAAAGGTAGACTCGATCTACCAAAATAGAATCACCCACCGGGGTAGACACATATACGTAAGTACTCAGGGAATCACGGGTCATGCTCAGATAAGGGGCAAAATATGAAGACACATAGGAGAATGTAGAACCCGGATCAAATAAAACCGAAGCATCTCTGCTGCAAAATGAAACCATACCTGTAATGAGTGTATCAGAGGCCTCAGCCTCAGGCCTGGCAGGAATAACATAGCATCGGGGCAGAGCCCCTCCAATCTGAACATCTCTGGGTCGACCTACTGCAGCCTAACCCCTACCTCTCATTGCCTGTACTCCACCTTTAACTGTCTGGCCTCCACCTCTGGCACCTCGACCTCCACCCCTAGCTGGCTGAGGGGGTTGGGGTGCACCTGGTGCGGGAATCATAGCTCGGGAACCTGATATTGAGAACCACTAGAAGCTCGGGGGAAAAACCTGGAAATGTGCCCCATACCACCGCAAGTGTAATAAGATTTCTGCTGCTGAGAATGCTGACCCTGAAACTGTCCCTGTCGACCAGAATAACCACCCTGGAAGCTCTGAAGCGACGGTGCACTGATAGGAGCTGATGGTGCATTGCGGGATACCTGAAGTGCCGACTAGAATGGCCTAGGAGGATGACCTCTGCCAAAGGAATCTCTGCCTCCAGATGAGGCACCACTGAATCGACTGGAATAGCGAGGTCTCTTGTCAGACCCCTGACCACTGCCCTGTGATAAGACAATCTCAATACGCCTGGCCACATTGGCCGCCTCCTGGAATAAAATATTAGTACCTGTATCTCTGGACATCTGGAGTCTAATAGGCTGAGTTAGACCCTCAATAAACCTCCTCACCCTCTCACGATCAGTGGGGAGTATCATGATAGCATGTTCGGCCAAAGTAATGAACCTGGTCTCATATTGTGTAACAATCATAGATCCCTGCTGGAGGCGCTCAAACTGCCTCCGAAGATCCTCCCTCTGAGTAACTGGTAGAAACTTCTCCAAGAATAACTCAGGGGACTGAGCCCAAGTCAAAGGCAAAGACCTAGCTGGTTTAGTCAAACAGTAGTCCCTCCACTAAGTCTTGGCGGTACGAAAAAAATGGAATATAGCAAAATCAACTCCAATGGACTCCACGATGCCCATGTTTCGAAGAACCTCGTAGCAACTGTCCAAGAAATCCTGGGGATCCTCTGATGGTGCACCAGTAAATATAGTAGAAAATAGCTTGGTGAACTGGTCCAATCTCCAGAAAGAATCGGCAGACATGGATGCCCCCTCAACTGTCTGTTCCACAAAACCCGGTTGAGCTGCTCCAGCTGCCTGAGGTGCTGGAGTCTGGAACTGAGGAGCTAGCTGCTCTGGTGTGCGGGTGGCAGTAGTTTGGGTACCTCCCCCAGCCTGAGAGACCGCAGGTGCAGTAGGAAGAAGACCAGCCTGAGACACGCTCTCCATAAGGCCCACTAAACGGACCAGGACGTCCTGAAGAACCGGGGTGGCAATGAACCCCTCTGGGACCTGAGCTGGTCCGACTGGAACTGCCCGAGCAGGAACCTCACCGGAAAAGTCTACCTATGGGTCCTCTACTGGGGCTTCTGCTCTGGGCTGAGCCCTGGCTCTTCCTCGGCCTCGGCCTCATCCTCGGCCCCTCGTAGGAAGATGTGGAAGATGAGGAAGCATGTGTTCTCGCCATCTGCGAGAGAATAGACTAGAAAATCAGTTAGCATTTAGAATTCAAACCGCACGACAGAGAAGAAGAAATGAGAAGTTATTCCTAACTTTGCAACCTCTGGGGGATAAGTACAGACGTCTCCGCACCGATCCCTCAAACTCTACCAAGTTTGTCCGTGAATTGTGAGACCTAAGCAACCTAGAGCTCTGATACCAACTTGTCACGACCCGAAATCCCACCTTCAAGCCGTGATGGCGTCTAATGTTGAACCCGCTAGACAAGCCAAAGTTACTGGTTATTCTAATTTATTCCTTTGTTATTTAGCATTTAAAAAGTGATATACAAGAACAAATAGAAGTACAAATGCGGAAGAAGTGCAGTCTAATAGCTTAATTAAACAATATTACAAAAATCCTTAATAACAACTCCCAAAATCTGGTGTCACAATTTCACGGATTGTCTATGATTGCTAAAAGATAAAGGTCTGAATGAACAAGGTGCTACTGTCTCATAAATACAGAATGATAGGAAAAGAAGAGAGATAGGAGGTGATGCCAAGGCCTGCAGACGCCTACAGGACTACCTCTGCGTCGACTGGTGGACTGAAGATAATCTGCACGACATAAAGAAGTGCAGGTGTACTATCAGTACAACCGACCCCATGTACTGAGTATGTGCCGAGCCTAACCTCAGAGAAGTAGTGACGAAGCTAGGACATGACAAATAATATCACCTGTGCAGTTTAAATACAATATAACACGAAATAACCACAAGAAATAAACAATAAGTACAATAACGGGGAAACATGCTGGGGGAAAAGGGATAGCAAATACTGAAATGACGGAACGAAGCAACAGTCTAAATATCCGAAAATAAAAACGGTAATTAAAAACACGAATTAAACAGTGAAAAGAAACGGCACGTCATGTCCCCTTATGCATAACAATATAAAATACGGCACGGAATGTCCCCTCGTGCATAAACAACATAAACATGGCACGGAATGTCCCCTCATGCAGAAAACAACATAAACATGGCACAGAATGTCCCCTCGTGCTTCAAACATCACAATCACGGCACAAAATGTCCCCTCGTGCATATATATATATATATATCATCAACACGGCACGGAATGTCCCCTCGTGCATAATAATCATAAACACGGCACGTAATGTCCCCTCGTGCATAAACAACATAAACATATGGCACGAAATGTCCCCTCGTGCATAATAACATAAAAGCAACAGTTGGCATGAAAATCAACGATAAGAAACCTAAAATACACAGAAATAATCAACAAGAATAATACCGTCCCGGCAAGGGACACAACTATAACCAATCTTACACAACTGTATAACCCAACATAATGTTCCTCAACCGATCAACTACTCAACAATACCCATAACTTAGAATCTCTACCAAATGAATAGCTATCAAATTGATTAACCCATAAACACAGTAAAGCCAATAAATATCATATAATTGCAAATATCCGACTCACGGTCATGCTCGAAAACAACATATAGGTACTCGTCACCTCACCTATACATTGAACATGGAATAAACACGTAGGAATTACGACTCAATACCTATTCCCTCAAGCTAAGGTTAGGCCAAACACTTACCTCGACTCCAAGAACCCAAATCAAGCCTCTAGCACCGCCTTTCCTTTCTAAACCGACTCCAATTCAATAGTATCTAGACGTAATTGACTCCATAACATCAATAAATGCTTAACATTTCAATTCCAATGCTTAAATATAGAATTCCCAACCTTCTTTCCAAAATTCAAAAACTCGACCCCGATCCCGCTCGGTCCAAACACGAGGTTCGGACCAAAATCCGATCACCCATTTCCCCACGAGCCCGAATATATAATTTTATTTGAAATCCGACTCCAAAACGAAGTCAAATTCCTAGATAATCAATAATCCCTAATTCTACCCAAATCCCTAATTTTCTACCTTAAATCCCATGTTTTTAGGCCTAGAATCTAGTGGATGTTAATGAAAATGCAAGAAAATAAGGTTAGAATTATTTACCTAAGAGATTATGGTGATGAAGTTCTTCAAAAATCGCCTATGGGGTATGGAGAAGAAGGAGTTTACGAAAAATGGCTAAATTCCCGTATAAGTGTTTTGTTTTTTACTTTAAAAAATGACTGGGCGATTTTACTCTCCGCGTTCGCGGGCCCCTGGCCGCGTTCGCGAAGGGTTAGTGACATAGGCCTATGCGTTTGCGGTTGTGGGGCCGCGTTCGCATAGGGTAAACACGCCCAGCCCCCAAGTTCCCTCATAGGTTGTGCGTTCGCGAACTACATGGTGCGTTCGCACAGCTTCCTCAGACTACCCTCCGCGTTCACACTAAAACAGGTGCGTTCGCATAGGCTTAAAACTATCCTGACCCCCAGACCCCACACAACCCTATGTGTTCGCACTCCCTTGAGTGCGTTCGCATTGATTAATTCCCTGGACTCCAGCAACAACACTCACACCAGATTTTTCTATGGTTTTTTAACTCCGACACTTACCCGAAACTCACCCGAGCCCTCGGGGCTCAAAACCAAATATACACACAACCTCAAAAGCATCATACGGACTTTTTCGTGTAATCAAATCACCAAAATAACATCATAAACATCGAATTAAACCTCAATATCAATGAAAATTCTCAAAACATCTTAAACTTCAAATTTTGCATTATTGATTCGAATCACGTCAAACCAAGTCCATTCCTTACCAAACTTCACAGATAGCACATATAAATCATATCGAACCTGTACCAGGCTCCGGAACCAAGATACGGTCCCGATACCACAGGTTTTACATCAAATTTCATTTTCAAAAACCTTTATATTTTTCAGAAAATAATTTTCTTTAAAAATTCATTTCTTGGACTTGGGACCTCAGAATTCGATTCCGAGCACACGCCCAAGTCCCATATTTTCCTACAGATCCTGTAGGACCGTCAAATCACGAGTCCGGGTCCGTTTACCAAAAATGTTGACCAAAGTCAACTTTACCCAATTTTCAACACAGAAATATCATTTTCATCATTTTCTCACATAACGGCTTCCCGGCTACACGCCTGGGCTACACACACAAATCACGGTGAGATAGAAGGAGGTTCTCATGACCTCGGAACATAGATTTATCTAGAAATACACGGGATGACCTTTTGGGTCATCACATTACACTACTTGAGCAACGGGGATTCTTCACTGGGGCTCCGAGTCAAAATGCTTACAAGCATCTCAAAGGGTTCGTCGATACTTGTTGGGGGAGCAAACAAACCAATGTTTTTGAGGATGCACTGCAGTTGAGGCTATTTACCTCTTCGCTACGGGGAAATTGATTGGACTAGTTAGAGAGATTTCCAAATCATTCCATCCATACATGGGATGAGTTGGCGAAAAAATTCATTGTCAAATTCTTCTCTCCGGGGTATATGGCTACACTTCGGGATGAGATTCTAGCATTCAAGCAAGAACCTAATGATCCATTGCACGAGATTTGGAAAAGATATCATACCATGGTTAAAGAGTGACCGAATAATGATATAACTTAATCCATGATCCAACAAACCTTCCACAGGGGGATCAACACGACAAATAAATGTATGGTAAATTAACTCGCTGGTGGGAACTTCATGAACGCACCTTATGCCAAAGCTTGTGAAATTTTGGATGATATGTCGGATACCTCATCGTCTTGGAAAAGTAGAGACAATTCTCCTCAAGGTGACCCAAACGACATTCACCTATACAAGGAACTACATGATCATGGGCAAGCTATTGCCGAGTTGACGACCACAATGAATCAGTTGCCCAAAGCTCAACTTCAACAATTTCAAGGGCCGAAGCAAGTGAATGCGATGGAAGGTGTGAATATGATGATGAACAAGAGACGGAAAAATGGTTAACAAGTGCAAAACCGTCGGAATAATTTATGCAAGATGATAGTGGGTATGACCAAGGTGATTGGTATAATGAGAAAGAAGAAGAAGATCAATATGTCAACAATTATCAAGGCCAAAGAAATAATGCTCAAGGCCAAAATCAACAACAATGGCAATCACATGCAAATCAAGGAAATTGGAACAATCAAGGCCACCAAGGCAATTGGAGTGGTGGTAACAACAATCAAGGTCATTGGGGGAATAACAAAAACCAAGGCAATTGGAATAATCAAGGTAACCAAGGCAATTGGGGGGAGGCAATAATCAAGGCAATTGGGGTGGAAACAACCAAGGAGGTTGGAACAATAATAACCAAGGGAATCGGGGGTCGATTTTTCAAAGGCTCCGATATATCAACAACCAAGAAACCTGCCTCCGTATCTATATCAAGGTTCTAGTTCTTCCAACAATGAGATGAGAAAGATTGAAAATATGTTCAAACAAATGGGAGAAAAAGTCTGACTTCGATGCTTAATTAGCCTCCCACAACACTTCAATCCGCAATTTGGAAGTTCAACTGGGCAAATCTCGCAAGCTTTAAACACTCATTCTAAGGGGGCACTACCTAGTGATACAGTAGTGAACCCAAAGGGTGGAACAACACGCGACATGAAATGGCCGTAACCACGGGGAGTGGAAGAGGTGGAGATGCAACCACCTCAAATCAATGAAGAATTTTGGATGATAATGTGTTGGTTGAAGAAAATGGGACTCCAAGTAATGTGGTTCAAGCTAATGAAGAAGTGAGAATTGATATTGATGAAAGTGTGGAAGAGACCCAAGAAGAAGTGAACCCGTCTAGGGAGCATGTGATTGACATACCATAACCAGTAGTGCCAAAGGCCTTCATATTCCATGACATGATGCACAAAGATATTGAAGTGTATGTTGATGATGTGATCATTAAGTCTAGAACACAAGATGACCACGTGCAAGACTTGAAAAGGTTATTTGAAAGGCTACGAAGGTACAATCTCAAACTCAATCCAGCCAAATGTGCATTTGGAGTTCCTTCAGGGAAGCTTTTGGGTTTTATAGTTAGTCGAAGAGGCATTGAGTTAGATCCCTCAAAGATAAAGACCATTCGAGAGCTTCCTTCCCCAAAGAATAAAAAAGAAGTCATGAGTTTACTCGGGAGATTGAACTACATCAGTAGGTTCATCGCACAACTTACAACCACATGTGAGCCTATTTTCAAGTTGTTGAAAAAGAACGCTGCTATCAAGTGGACAGATGAGTGCCAAGAAGCCTTTGATAAGATCAAAGAATATTTGTCAAATCCCCCTGTTTTGGTTCCGCCGGAACCTGGTA
>ML434688.1:0-80827 GCA_005239525.1 Nicotiana knightiana | reverse complement strand
ACATGTGCGCCATTCTAAAATCAGTGAGAAATATGAAGTCCGGGGTTTCATACCCTCAGGACAAGATTTATAACCATTACTTACCTCTACCGGGCCACAACACTAGTCCGCTATGCTCTTTCCCCTCAAATTGGCTCCCGATTGCTCTGAATCTAGCCAAAACCAGTTTAACATCATTAATATATACTAAAGGAACACAACCCAATCGAAAACTATCAAATTATACAAAAATCTCGAAATTCGGCCAAACACGAGCCCCAGGCCCATGTCTCAGAATTCGATAAATTTCACATCACTAGAAACCTCGTCCTCCCACGATTCTACACATACCAAAAACACCACAATCGGACTACAATTGCCTACCCAAATTCCCAAAAGAATTTTTCCAATCCTCCACCCATTCTTCCCAACCTTTTCCTACTTTAATCCTTCAATTTACAAGCCTAATCCGAACAAAATAGCATAGAAACGCCTTTAACAACCCGGGAACTTACCTCCACTAAAGCACCACAAATTTTCTCTTCAATTTGCCTTCAAATGAGCTCCAATCGCATGCAACAATGGTGAAATGAATAAAATTTCACGCAGGTCTCTTTTTATACTGCTCTGCCCAGCCATTCCGCACCTGCGGACACTTAATCGCATCTGCAGTCCCAGGTGCGCACCTGCGCGATCCCACTAACGGACCAATTTTCGCACCTACGGCACTTCTCCGCACCTGCGGCTTTGCAGGTGTGGACAACTCTTCGCACCTGCGGATTTCCCCTGCCTAGCCTCCTTTAGCACCTGCGCACGGCCTTTCGCACCTGCGGCTACCCATCCGCAGGTGCGACCAACACCAGAAACTTACACCATGAGCTATTTGCTACAAATTTTCAAGTTTAAAACTCTGCCAACCATCCAAAATCAACCCCGAGCCCCTCAGGGCCCCAACAAAACATACCAACACACCCCATAACACTATTCCAACTTATTCGAGCCTTCGAAACACAAAAAACAACATGAAAACACCAAAATTACATCAAATTCAAGCCTATGAACTTTGAAACTTCCAAATTTCGCCAACTACGCCGAAACAAACCAAAACTCCTCCGATTGACATGAAATTTTACACACATACCCAAAATGACATTACGGACCTGTTCCAACTTCCGGAATCCCATTCCGACTCCGATAGCCTATTTTCCACTGCCGACCGGAAATCGCCAAAAACTAACTTTCGCCAATTCAAGCCTAATTCTACACCGGCCATTAAAACTTCATTCCGAACATACTCGTAAGTCCCAAATCACCTAACGAAGCTATCAGAGCCATAAAATCCGCATTCTTAGATCGTTTACCAATAAGTCAACTCTCAATTGACTTTCTCAACTTTTAGTCTACTTTAGGAGACTAAATGCCTCAATTCTCTCCATGACCACTCCGGACACAAACCAACTGACCCAACACAACAAAAACAGGCTAGCAATATATGACAAATGCAGAAATGGGGAAAATGGGGTAAATCTCACGAAACGACCGGCCGAGTCTTTACATCCTCCCCCTCTTAAACAAATGTTCGTCCTCGAACGGGTCTAGAAACATACCTGGAGTCTCGAATAAGTGAGGATATTTGTCCCGCATCTCCTGCTCAGTCTCCCAGGTGGCATCCTCCACCGACTGCCCTCTTCACTGAAACTATATCCTTCGACCTTAGCTTTCTGACATGTCGACCCAAAATAGCCACTGGCTCTACCTCATAGGACATATCTCCCTCGAGCTGAACTGTGCTGAAGTCCAAAACGTGAGACGGGTCACCAACATACTCCTGGAGCATTGAAACATGGAACACTGGATGAATACTCGAAAATCTGGGAGGCATATCAAGCCTGTAAGCCACCTCCCCAACCCTCTGAAGCACCTCAAATGGCCCAATGAACCTGGGACTCAGCTTTCCCCTCTTCCCGAATCTCATAACACCCTTCATGGGAGACACCTTCAGCAACACCTTATCCCCAACCAAGAAGGACACATCTCGGACCTTCCGGTCCGCATAACTCTTCTGCCTAGACTATGACGTGCGAAGCTGCTCGTCCATCAACTTTGCCTTACCAACGCATCCTGAACCAAGTCTGTGCCCAATAGCCTAGCCTCGCCCGGCTCAAACCAACCAACCGGAGATCTCCACCTCCTACCACATAAAGCCTCATACGGATCCATCTGGATACTCGACTGACAGCTGTTATTATATGCAAACTTCGCTAGTGGTAGAAACTGGTCCCATGAACCATCAAAGTCAATCACACAAGCACGCAACATATCCTCCAAAATCTGAATGGTACGCTCCGACTGCCCGTCGGTCTGAGGATGAAACGCTGTGCTCAACTCGACCTGAGTACCAAAATCTCTTTGTNAGGAATGAAGTGCGCGGACTTGGTCAGCCGATCCACAATAACCCATATAGCATCAAACCTCCTCGAAGTCCGTGGGAGTCCAACTACGAAGTCCATGGTGATTTGCTCCCACTTCCACTCCGGAATGAAAAACCTCTAAAGCAATTCACCTGGTCTCTGGTGCTCATACTTGACCTGCTGGCAGTTGAGACACCGAGCCACAAACTCAACAATATCTTTCTTCATCCTCCTCCACCAATAATGTTGCCTCAAATCCTAATACATCTTTGCGGCACCCGGATGGATGGAATACGACAAACTATGGGCCTCTGCTAGAATCAAATCTCGAAGCCCATCTACATTGGGAACGCAAATTCGGCCTTGCATCCTTATGACCCCATCATCACCAATAACCACATCCCTGGCATCACTGCGATGGACCCTATCCTGAAGAACAAGAAAATGTGGATCATCATACTGGCGTGCTCTAATCTGATCGTAAAGAGAAGACCTGGAGGCTACACAAGCCAATACCCGCGGGGGCTCTGATAGATCCAATCTCACCAAACGACCTGCTAAGGCCTGAACATCAAGGGCTAATGGCTGCTCTGCTACTGGAAGGTAGGCTAGACTCCCCAAACTCTCTGCTCTGCGATTCAAGGCATCGGCCACTACATTGGCCTTCCCTGGATGATATAAGATAGTGAGGTCATAATCCTTGAGAATCTCTAACCATCTCCTCTGACGCAAATTCAAGTCCTTCTTCCTCAGCAGATACTGCAAACTATGATGATCAGTGAAAATCTCACACTGAATTCCATACAAATAATGCCGCCAAATCTTCAAGGCATGAACAATGGCCGTTAACTCAAGATCGTGCACTGGATAATTCTTCTCGTGCACCTTCAACTGTCTAGACGCGTAGGCAATCACCCTACCATCCTGCATCAATAACGCTTCCAAACCAACTCTAGAAGCATCACAATAGACTGTGTAAGAACCCGAACCAGTAGACAAAACTAGTACCGGAGATGTGGTCAATGCTGACTTGAGTTTCTGAAAGCACTCCTCACACTCATCCGACCATCTGAATGGAGCACCCTTCTAGGTCAATCTGTCAAAGGCGAAGCAATAGAAGAGAATCCCTCCACAAAGCGACGGTAATATCTCGCCAAACCAAGGAAATTCCTAATCTCTGTAGCTGAGGACGGTCTGGGCCAACTCTGCACCACCTCTATCTTCTTCAGATCAACTTGAATACCCTCACAAGACACCATGTGCCCCAAGAAAGCTACCAAACCAAGCCAAAACTCACACTTGGATAATTTTGCATAAAGTTTCCCCTCCCTCAACCTCTGTAACACAGCTCTCAAATGTTGAGCATGCTCTTCCTGGCTACGAGAATAAACCAGGTTGTCATCAATGAACACAATGACGAAATAATCAAGGTAAGGCTGAAACACGCTGTTCATCAATTGCATGAACGCAGATGGGGCATTGGTCAGCCCAAATGACATAACCAAGAACTCATAATGACCATATCTGGTCCTGAAAGCAGTCTTCAGAATGTCAGAATCCCGAATCTTCAACTGATGATACCCAGATCTCAAGTCAATCTTGGAAAACACTTTAGCTCCCTGAAGCTGGTCAAGAAAATCATCAATGCGGGGCAAGGAATACCGGTTCTTCACTGTAACTCTGTTCAGATGGATAATCGATACACATACGCATGGACCCATCCTTCTTCTTCACGAACAACACCGGTGCACCCCAAGGTGACACACTAGGCCGAATGAACCCCTTATCTAGGAGTTCCTGAAGCTGCTCCTTCAATTCATTTAGCTCCGCTAGTGCCATACGATAAGGTGGAATAGAAATAGGCTGGGTGCGTAACACCAAGTCAATACCAAAATCAATATCCCTGTCAGGTGGCATGCCTGGTAGGTCTGCAGGGAACATGTTCGGAAAGTCACGGACCACAGGGAACGAATCAATAGCGGGAGTCTGACCACTGACATCCCTCACAAAGGCCAGATAAAATAAACACCCTTTCTCAACCATGCGCTGAGCCTTTAGGTAGGAAATCACCCTGCTAGGCATATACTCCGAAGAACCTCTCAACTCAACCCTCGGACACCCTGGCATGGCGAAGGTCACGGTCTTAGCGTGACAATCAAGAACAACATGACACGGAGATAACCAATCCATGCTCAATATCACATCAAAATCGACTATGCTGAGTAATAGTAGGTCCACTCGGGTCTCCAGACCCCCAATAGATATCATGCACGACCAATACACACGGTCCACAACAACAGTATCGCCCACTGGAGTCGACACATGAACAGAGGTGACTAGAGACTCATGGGGCATACCTAGAAAACGGGAAAAATATGAAGAAACATAGGAATATGTAGAACCAGGATCAAATAAAGTCAAGGCATCTCGGCAACAGACTGAGACAATACCTGCGATCACGGCATCTGAGGCCATAGCATCTGGCCTGGCTGGAAATGCATAAATGCGAGCGTGACCTCCCCCTCTAGGGCGGCCTCTGACTGACTGACTACCACCCCTGGCTGCCTGGGCGTTTGGTGAAGTGACTGGAGCTGAAGTCGAGGGTTATCCCCTCTGCTGAGAAGAACCACCGGGATGGCGGGGACACTGCCTCCAAACGTGCCCGAACTCTCCACATTCAAAACAACTCCCTGGAGCTGGAGGCGGGGATTGATAGAAACCCCTAGCACCCGAACGGCCACTGGAAGACTCATGCATAGGAGAACTCTGAACTGGGGGTGCTCGAGCTGCACTCTAAGCTGGGAGGGCACCAAATGAAGTACGGCCTAACTGAAAACCACGGGGACCATTCCCCAAAGATGCACCACTATACGCTGGGTGGGCTGACTGAGGAGGCCTGAATGAACGACCCCTACCCTGCTGAAACTACGCCATGAAGGGAGCACCACTAGAATTGCCTGAACCACGAGGCCTCTTGGCCTCCCTCTCCTCCCGCTCCTGACGGCGAACAGACTCAATATCTCAAGCTATGTCAATAACCTGCTCGAATAAAGCACCCGACACTCTTTCTCGAGTCATAAATAGCCGGAGCTGATAAGAAAGACCATCTACAAACCTCCTCACCCTCTCCCTATTAGTAGGGACAATCTTAGAAGCATGTCTAGCCAACTCATAAAACCTCATCTCGTACTGAGTAACTGATAACTCTCCTTGACGCAGCTACTCAAACTGCCTGCGTTGCTCCTCTCTGTGGGACTGAGGAACATACTTCTCCAAAAATATCGTGGATAACTGCTACCAGGTGAGAGGTGCTGAACCAACCGGCCTACGCCTCTCGAATGACTCCCACCAAGTAAAGCCAGCACCCGCAAACTGAAATGTAACAAATTAGACCCCACTGGTCTCCAAAATACCCGTAGTACGTAGTATCCTCTGGAACTTATCTAGAAACCCCTAAGCATCCTCTCCCTCTGTACCGGTGAAACTCGGAGGCTGAGAAACTGGCTGAGCTGGGGCTGCTCCCGGTGCCTAAATACCCCGTACAGCCTGCTCAGGTGTCCGGGAAGCTGGAGTCTGATTGCCTCCCCCGACCTGAGATGTGGTGGCAGTAGAAGACATGGCGACTGCCTGAGCCATACTGGTGCACACTGTCAATATCTGAGACAGGGTCTCCTGAAGACTCAGAATAACAATAGGCACCGCAGGTGCCTGAGTCTGTCCCGCTGGAACACCATCGGCGGGAACCTGATCCTGATCGATAGGGGGATCTTGTGGTACTATCCCGGCTGTTGTGCGGGCTGGCCCCTACCTCTACCATGGCCTCGACCTCTCGCTGGTCTAGCCGGTGACTGGTCACTCTGATCGGTATTGCGTGTCCTCACCATCTGTGAGAGAATGAAACAACGTAAGTTCAGATTTCAAGAATCAATAGATTGGCACGAAAGAGTTCAAGAAAGATAGAAATGTTTCCTAAGAGTTCGGCAGCCTCTCGAAGATAAGTACAGACGTCTCTGTGCCAAATCCGCAAGACTCTACTAAACCTGCTCATGGCCGTTGAGTCCTATGTAACCTAGGCTCTAATACCAAACTGTCACGACCCCAAATCCCAAGAGGCCCCTTGGGCGAAACATATTTCATAAGTTCATAGTGAAAGTAGTAAAATCATAAGTAGCCCCTCAAGCAAAAACATGTATCATAATCAGCCCCTCGGGCATGCCTCACAGTCACTCATAATCAACCCCTCGGGCATACCTCACCATCACTAATAATCAGCCCCTCGGGCTTACCTCACAGTCACTCATGCCTCCCAATCACTCGTCAGTCGGTACTCGGCACTCGGTGCGCTCACTGTGTGTGTGTGCAGACTCCGAATGGGCTCCTTCAGCCCAAGTGCTAATATCAAGCCACCTCGTGGCGTATCATATCCTCACAAACAGGCCTTCGGCCTCAATCAGCAGAACCTCTCAAAAGCCCCTCGGGAGAATCAGTAAAACAGGGTACTTGACCCAAAACATCATTCTTAAATCTCAAAGTAGTGTAAAACAAGCTAAGTTTCGAAAACAGTAAGCACAATGTGACTGAGTGAAATCACCAATAAACAGTGAGGAAAACAACAGTAAAAAGCCCCCAAGGGGTCTAAACAGATCGACACGAGGCCTCAAACACGGCTTATAGCCCAATTATTTCAACAATCTTTAGAACATAATTTTACATAAGGTTTTGAGTAAAATATGCAACTCAATAGTTTCCGCGGAGATGACCAAGTCCAAATCAAAAAAATCAGTGCGCGCCACATACTCGTCATCCGACATGTGCGCCATTCTAAAATCAGTGAGAAATATGAAGTCCGGGATTTCATACCTTCAGGACAAGATTTATAACCATTACTTACCTTTACCAGGCCAAAACACTAGTCCGCTATTCTCTTTTCCCTCAAATTGGCTCCCGATTGCTCCGAATCTAGCCAAAACCAGTTTAACATCATTAATATATACTAAAGGAACACAACCCAATCAAAAACTATGAAATTATACAAAATTTCAAAATTCGGCCAAACCCGAGCCTCGGGCCCACGTCTCAGAATTCGATAAATTTCACATCACTAGAAACCTCGTTCTCCCACGATTCTACACATACCAAAAACACCACAATCGGACCACAATTGCCTACCCAAATTGCCAAAAGAATTTTTCCAGTCCTCCACCCATTCTTCCCAACCTTTTCCTACTTTAATCCTTCAATTTACAAGCCTAATCCGAATAAAATAGCATATAAACGACTTTAACAACCCGGGAACTTACCTCCACTGAAGAACCACGCATTTTCTCTTCAGTTTGCCTTCAAATGAGCTCCAGTCGCATACGACAATGGTGAAATGAATAAAATTTCACGGATGTCTCTTTTTATACTACTCTGCCCAGCCATTCCACACATGCGAACACTTAATCGCACCTGCGGACCCGCACCTGCGGTCCCAGGTGCGCACCTGCGACATCCCACTAATGGACCAATTTTTGCACCTACGGCCACTTCTCCGCACCTGCGGCTTCGCAGGTGCGGCCAACTCTTTGCACCTGCGGATTTCCCCTACCTAGCCTCCTTTCGCACCTGCGCACGGCCTTTCGCACCTGCGACGTCGCACCTGCGGCTACCCATCTGCAGGTGCGGCCAACACCAGAAACTTACACCAGCAACTATTTGTTGCAAATTTCCAAGTTCAAAACTCCGCCAACCATCCGAAATCAATCCCGAGACCCTCGGGGCCCCAACCAAACATACCAACACACCCCATAGCACTATTCCAACTTAGTCGAGCCTTCGAAGAAACACCAAATACAATATGAAAACACCAAAATTATATCAAATTCAAGCCTATGAACTTTGAAACTTCCAAATTTCGCCAACTACGCCGAAACCAACCAAAACACCTTTGATTGACCTAAAATTTTGCACACATACCCAAAATATACGGACATGTTCCAACTTCCGGAATCCCATTCCGA
Source organism: Nicotiana knightiana (assembly GCA_005239525.1). Lineage (NCBI taxonomy): Eukaryota > Viridiplantae > Streptophyta > Magnoliopsida > Solanales > Solanaceae > Nicotiana > Nicotiana knightiana. The sequence goes on along the minus strand of ML434688.1, from coordinate 72,435 downwards.
CCCGGATAGCCTATTTTTCACTGCCGACCGAAAATCGCCAAAAACTAACTTTTGCCAATTCAAGCCTAATTCTACACCGGACATTAAAACTTCACTCCGAACACACTCCTACGTCCCAAATCACCTAACGAATCTATCCGAGCCATAAAATCCGCATTCCGAGGTCGTTCACCAATAAATAAACTCTCAGTTGACTTTCTCAACTTTTAATCTACTTTAGGAGACCAAATGCCTCAATTCTCTCCATGACCGCTCCGGACCCAAACCAACTGACCCAACACAACAAAAACAGGCTAGCAATATATGAAAAATGCAAAAATGGGGGAAACGTGGTAAATCTCATGGAACGACCGGCCGAGTCGTTACAAATAGATTAATGAAATAGGATTAAAATAGGATTAGGAATCGTTACCCAATGATTTCCTCTGAAAATCCTTCAATTTATCGCCTAAATCCGAGCTCTCAAAGTCAAATGGTGGAGAATGACATAAACTTTCGAAATTACCCCTTTTTTTGCCCAGCGATCTCGCACCTGCGGAATTTCTATGGGAGGTGCAAAAATGACTTAAGTTCCCTGAGTCCGCATCTGGAAAAGGAGGGCCACACCTGCGGATGCGCTCCTACGGAACCTTTTCCATTCTGCGGTCCCAGACCGCTCCTACGTTCCTTTACTCGCACATGCGGACATCGCAGATGCGTATATCCCCTCGCACCTGTGATCCCAGACTTTTCCCAAAAATATGCTACTGCGGTTCCATAGACGCTTCTGCAGCTCCGCACCTGCGGCCAAAGTGTGCAGGTGTGGTTACACCAGATACACCAACATCATCCAAATCTCCTAAGTCCATTTCAACCCGTTAAGCATCAGAAACTCACTTGCCCCGGGACCTCAACAAAACATACCAACCAATCCTAAAATACCATACGAACTTAGTCGAGCCTTCAAACCACATCGAGCAACATCAAAACATGAATTATTCATGGATTCAAGCCTAATGAACTTTGAAATTTCCAAATTTTAAAAACGACGTCGAAACATATCAAATCTCGTCAGAATGACCTCAAATTTTTCACAAATGACACTACGAACCTTCTCCTACTTTCGGAATTCCATTCCGGGCTCGATATGAAAATTTTCATTGCCAACCAAAATCACCAAAATTTCAACTTTAGCCAATTCAAGCCTAAATCTACTGCGGACCTCCAAATCACATTCCGATCGCGCTCTTAAGTCAAAAATCACCTTACGGAGCTAACGGAACCATCAAAAATCAAATCCTAGGTCGTTTACCCACAAGTCAACATCCGGTCAACCTTTTCCAACTTAAGCTCCCAATTAAGAGACTAAGTATCTCAATTCACTTCAAAAACCAAAATGAACCCCCCCTCCTCCCCAACAAGAAAAAATAGCAAAATTTGATACGGGGAAGGCAGCTAATAGCGGATCGAGGCTTTGACTCTCAAAAGGCCCGGCCGGGTCGTTACACCCCGCAAGTCATATAACAGTAAAAGCATATACGGGGAGTTTTATTTATAGGAACAAGGATCTAGAAAGCAAAACGACCGGTCAGGTCGTTACATTCTCTAGAAAAATTTTTATTAATAAAAGTGAAAACCTAATAAATTTTTATATAATTGATAATAAAATAGGGAGAAGTTTATAAAGAAATACTCCATGCGTGAGAAAAATCAAAAGATTAGGAAAAGAAACAAAAATTGTTTCTTTTTAAGAGAGGTGTTACACCACCTTGTGTGTCCATCATATATGTTTTTATCCATCTACTGATTTCTATTAATTATCCGTGCATCTTTATCCTATTTAGTTAACACATAACATCTTTTTAAGTTTTCTAAAATTGCAATAAAAAAATGAATCATTTACTAACGGTGTCTTATTCTCTCACATATACTATTAATTTATTCATTTATTTATTTCCGCTACAGGATAGAAATATTTCTACACCTTTTTATTTTGTAAAAAAATTACCAAAGTAAAATCTACCAAATACCCAACAACCATTAAAGTCCAAAATGGTTAGATAATTGTGCCTTTGGATAGAAGAATCGATCTTGTAAATCGATAAAAAATCGTGGGTTAGAAAGAACAATATTAAAACAATAATAACAACAACAACAATAACCCAGTAAAATCTTATAAGTGGGGGTTTGGTAAGGATAGTGTGTACGTAGAACTTACCCCTATCCTGATGGGGCAGAGAGACTGTTTTCGATAGACCATCGGCTCAAGAAAACGAAAAATACGAAAAGAGACAATATATCAGTACCATCAATAGAAATATATAAAAGAAAAAACTTTTTATATATATAAAATAAAGGCATTACCATTAGATTATACACTTATTTAAATGTTTGTTTCCTAGTTAGGAAATGAAATTGATAGTACAAATATCTAAGAAGTAAAACTAACATGCTAATAAGCATAAAAATCAAAATTTTAATTGAAAAAAAAAAGAGGAAAGAAATACAGAGGAAGGGGTAATAAGAATAAATCACATATTTGTTAATCTCAGATGTATCTTTGAGTGCATCTACCGGCACAAAAGAAAGGAAGATGAAAATCCAAAGCATTACAACCCATAAGCAAAATGTTAAAAATTAAAAAAGTGAAAAATTCGAAATAACTACAAACCAAGTATTCACAAAGTGAGAACTACCACTCCGTTAACAAAATCAAAAACTTGAAATATAAAGTCAGCAACATTGATAAGGTGTTAGAGGTTGACACTGAGGTAATAAAATTGTTGCTAGCTAAATGGCCTTGTAGGACTAATGTTATTTTTCCACACACGCAACTTTTAATTCCGCCACTCTCTACTATAAATTTATATTTAATAATGTTTACATACGCACGAAGCAACTCAGTAAAGAACACTCAAGCAACAAAAAACAAAAATTAGAGAGGAGAATAAAAAATACCCAGAAAAAAGTAACGAAAAAGGATAACCTATTTCTTCGTCAAAAATAATAAAATGAAGCGTGATGCAGGGTTGATGCTGAGTGAGTAAAAAAGAAAAATAGATGCAATTTGTAAAATATTAAACAAATAGGGGTTACTTATTCCAAAAGTCACAACCCAAGTCGCAATATATAACAAATTAAATAATTGGGCGTTATGAAGTTGAAAAGTCAACGAATGAAGAAGTATGTGTTATGGATATAAATTTTTTAAATTAAGATAAATGGTTAAAATGAAAGAAAAAAGTCAAAAAAACAAGAAAAAATATAAATAGGACTCCTACAATATACGAGATGCCACATCATCTTTCCAACTCCCTCCTTTATTCAAGTGTATATAGATTTATATGTTCAGAAGTGGCTTGAGAAGAGAAATTTAAAGTTTTATATATTGCTTCGGTAAGTGTCACTGTAAGTTGGAGTATAATAGAGTTACTGTAACGACCCGACCGATCGTTTTGAGCATTTTCACTTTGCTCAGTAGTTTGAGGGCATGAGTAGCTCTGTATGATGTATTATGACTTGTGTGAATCATCGGTTTTAGCTTTCAGGTTATTCGGAATCTATTTGAAAGAATGAATTTCATGATTGAAGCTTTAAGTTGGAAGAGTTGACCAAGTTTGAATTTTTAGTATTTGACTTCGGATTAGAGTTTTGATTGTTCGGTTAGGTCCGGATGGTGATTTTGAACTAGGGCATATGTCCGGATTTGTATTTGGATGTTACTAGAAGGTTTCGACACTAATTAGCAAAAGTTAGAAATTTAAAGGTTTGAAAAGTTCATAAGTTTGACTGAGAGTTGACTTTGTGGATATCAGATTCGGGTTGTGCTTCCGAGAATTGGAATAGCTTCATTATGTCTTTTGGGACTTGTGTGCAAAATTTGAGTTCATTCCGAGTTGATTTAATATGTTTCGACGCGAGTTTTGGAAGTTGAAAGTTCAGAAGTTCGTTAAGTTTGATTTGAGGTGAGACTTGTCATTTCGATGTTGTTATGCGTGATTTGAGGCCACTAGTAGGACTAATTTTCTTTTTTCACACACGAAACTTTTGATTCCGCCACTCTCTACGTAAATTTCTATTTAGTAATGTTTTTATACGCACAAAGCAACTCAGTTAAGAAAACTCAAGCAACAGAAAATGAAAAATCAGAGAGGAAAATTAAAAAATTCCAAAATATAGTAACGAAAAAGGAGAACTTATTTCTTCATCAACAATAATAAAATAAAGTGTGATGCAGAGTTGATGCTGAGTGAGTAAAATAGGAAGAATAAGTGCAATTTGAAACACATGAAATAAATAAGGGTTACTGATTCCAAAAGTCACAACCCCACCTACAATTTATAACAAATTAAATAAGGTTATGATGTTGAAAAGTCACAATGAATGAAGAGGTATGAGTTAAGGAAATAGATTTTTTAAATTAAGATTAATGGTTAAAATGAAAGGAAAATGTCAAAAAATGAGAAAAATGATAAATAGGACTCCTACAATATAAGAGATGCCACACCATCTTGCCAAGTCCCTCCTTTATATATGTATTATGTATATATAGATATATATGTTGAGAAGTAACTTGAGAAGAGAAGTTTAAAGGTTTACATATTGCTTCGGTAAGTGTCACCGTTAGTTGGAGTATAATAAAGTTATTGTAATGACCCAACCGATCGTTTTGAGCATTTACACTTTGCTCGGTAGTTTGAGGGTATGAGTAGCTCTGTATGATGTATTATGACTTGTGTGAATAGTCGGATTTGGTTTTCAGGTTATTCGGAATCGATTTGGAATAATAAATTTCATGATTCAAGCTTTAAGTTGGAATAGTTGACCAAGTTTGACTTTTTAGTATTTGACCCCGGATTAGAATTTTGATGGTTCTGTTAGGTCCATATGGTTCTTTAGGTCTCGGTATAATGCCCGGATTTGCATTTGGATGTTTGTAGAAGGCTTCGGCACCAATTGGCGAAAGTTGAAAAATTGAAGGTTTGGAAAGTTTATATGTTTGACCGAGAGTTGACTTTGATGATATCGAATTCGGATTGTGGTTCTAGGAATTTGAATAGCTTCGTTATGTCATTTGATACTTGTGCGAAAAATTTAAGTTCATTCTGAGTTGATTTTATATGTTTCGGCGTGAGTTTTGGAAGTTGAAAGTTCAAAAGTTTTATTTGAGGTGCGATTCATCATTTTGATGTTGTAATACGTGATTTGAGGCATGGAGTAGGTCCGTATTATGTTATGGGACTTGTTGGTATATTTGGATAGGGTCTCGAGGGACTCAGATGAGTTTCAGACGAGGTTCGGATTTATTTTGTCGTATGATGCAATTTGCTGAGGCTGTAGGTTTTGGTGTAGCCGCATCCGCGAAACATTGGTCGCATAAGAAACTTCACATATGCGGGGTTATCGTCGTAGAAACGTAAAGGGGCAGTGGGCGAGAAGGACACAGATGTGGAGTGCAAACGCGTTTGCGAGGTTGCAGATGCGGCATCATTCGCGCAGAAGCGCCATTGCAGAAGTGATTCTGGGCGTCGCAGAAGAGACCACTGCTGGTTGAGGTTGTCTCATGGGTTCAGGCCTTTTCTTCAAAAGAAAAATTTGCAGGTGCGACCACTGGTTAGCAAATGCAAACGACGCTGGGCGGACTCTATTAAATTCCATTTCGAGGGTTATGGTCATTTTATCATAATTGGAGCTATGGAGCTCGAATTGAGACAATTTTTGAAGCAATTTTCACCAGATTGATTGGGATAAGTGTTCTCTACTCGGTTTTGATTTTATTTCATGAATCTATCTTCGTTTTTGGAATTTGATTGAGGATTTATAGAGAGAAATTGGGGATTTTTGTCTAAAGATCCATATAGTGAATTTCGAGTTTTGAACATCGATTCGGAGTCGAAATTGAGTGAAACTAGTATGGCTGAACTCGTAATTTAATGGGTTGTCGGATTTAGTGAGTTTTGTCGGGTTTTGGTATGGGCCTGGGTTTGACTTTTTGGTTGACTTTGAGCTTTTGATTAAAGATTCAAACTTTATCATTTGGAATTGTTTATTTAGGCGTTATTTGATGTATTTGAGTTGTTTTTGGCTAGTTTCGAGCCGTTCGAAGGTCAGTACGGGCGAGATGCATATTTGAAGTATCATTTTGCTTGCTTGGTATTGGATTTGGCTTGTTCGAGTGAAGTAACACTTCTAAACTTGGTGTTGAGGGTATGGACCCCAAATATACGTGTTATATGTTTGGTGTTGAGGTGACGAACCTGCTAGGTGACGGACGTGTGGGCTCGCACCATGTGAATTGTGACTTGTTTGGTCCTATGTACTGTGTAGTTACCTAGTATTGTCTTTATCCATGAGATTTCTACGTGCTAGTGTAATTAAGATGTGATCCATGTTAGAAACCATATTTAGGGTATGCTTATCCTGTTGAGACCCTCTGAGGTCATTTATATTGTTGAGTTATTTTCTTACATTGAAATTACATACTCAGTCATACACATTCATTTGCATATCATATCTTAGTCTCATTTACCATTTATTGATAGATCACATCATCATTTTTTGGCTGATATTCATGACATGTGAGCCTGAGAAACTGGAGAGGTTGATGACTGAGTGAGGCTGAGGGCCTAATTGTGAGGATATTGATGGGATCGAGTGGCACGTTGCAGCAGGTATTATTGATATATGTGAATCGGGTTGCACGCTGTAACACACCTTATGTCTATATATATGTGTATCGGGTTGCATGCCGCAAAAAGCCTTATAGCTATATATATATATATGTGTATCAGGTTGCACGTTGTAACAAGCCTTATGGCTATATGTTGATTGGGTTGTGCGCCGCAACATGCCTTAGAGCTGCATGCCGCAGTAGGTTATATTAGCCTTGGGCTGGATATGCCCCTCCGGAGTCTGCATACCTGCAGTGAGCGCAGTTGCTATTGATTTTTGGGATGGATCTACCCTGGGTTGGATCTACTCTGTAGAATGCTGAGTGACTGAGCGTGTTGAGTGATTAAGCGTGATGAGTTGGAGCGTGAGACAGTTATATTGAGTACTCTGAGAGTGTGGGTACGTGAGTTCATCACTGTGGTGCATCACATTGACATGTATACTTGATACCTAGGCATAGAGAAGCATTCCCCCATGTTACACGATTTTTTATATTTATGACTTTCACATGTGCATTGATCTGTAGGCATAGAGATGTACTTTCCTCATGCCATCTGATAATAAGACTTCTTAACTGTTGTTGAAAGTTTTGAGAAAAATCATAGTTTTCAAACTTACTCATATTTTTTGTGTTTTCGGTGAAAGATTTGGGATTTACTATTATACTTGAAAAGCATGCATATTTTTCGTAACTTTGAACGAGCTGAGTTATTTCTTGTGCCATCTTTGTTACTTTGTTATGATTTGTTGATGGTTATTGGAGTTGGATCTCTGATCTTTGTCCCAGCTTGTCACGACATTCAACCTAAGGTTAGGTTTGTTACTTATGGAGCACATGGGGTCGGTTGTACTCATACTACATTTCTGTACCTTGCGTGCAGATTTCAAATGTTGATGTCGCTGTGTATGGCGGGAGCTACCATTGAAGACCTACCTGCATTCTGATTTTAGTTTCCTCTTGCTCTTGGTTGATTTAGACTTATGAAATTTTGTTTATCGTTTCAAACAGATGATGTATTTTATTTTTATACCAGCTTTATAAATTCTAAATCTTAAAAGCTCATGATTTGTAGAACCCGTTCTTGGGAAATGTATAAAGATTCAGTTATTTTATCATTTATTTTTCTTAATAAATCTCATTTGAATTGGTTTATTGTTAACTGGCTTACCTAGCGGGTAGGCTTAGGTTCCATCACAACCAGTTGAATTTTGGGCCGTGACAAGTTGGTATCAGAGCTCTAGGTTCATAGGTACTACGAGTAATGAGCAAGTGTCTAGTAGAGTCTTGTGGATCGGTATGATGACGTCCATACCTATCTTCGAGAGGCTACAGGGCATTTAGGATAAACTTCCTATCTTTTTTTATTTTTCATGCGACATTGATTCAGCTTAAAGCATATCGATTTGAATCCATTTCACTCACTCGTATGCGTACGCGAGTGCTTGGTATCAGCTATGCATCGACAATTTTTGATTCCATGGATGAGGTACGAGCTGTGTTTTTTGTGGGCTGATGATGGGCAGTCCGAAGGACTTGAGGCTGGGTTTTGACTGTAGCTTGAGCACAGGGATTTGGGTTGTGAGAGCACGTGCTTTTGGACTTATAAGTACGGCAATTTCCCTATTAGTAGAATTTGTGGCTCGATGAGTGGTTGGATAGCTACATGAAAGATCCTTCAATACACTCGAGCCTATACGGCACATCATAACATGATTTTTGTCTTGATGTGCCGTATAGGATCGAGTTATGAGTGTATTGAAGGATCTTTCATGTTGCTTAATTGTGGAACGAATTACATTCTCATATATTATTAATGAGTTCATACTCAGGAAGATTAAGTGATTGTGTAGTAGTTGTGGTTGTGAAAGGGTATAGGGAGCTGTCATTGTGAGGCTAAGTAGGTTAGTTATCACATGCGGGGTAATCTTTGGACGTGTGATCCTTATGATGTTGTGTAGAGGATTTCTTTTATACTAGTGAATTATATTTGTGTGATTTAAGTTTGGATCGGTTATAATAGTTGGCCTGGCTGTTATGTGGATGAACGCGAGCATTGCAGATGTATTGAGGCATTATATGGTTTGTGTTACCTAAGCTTAGGGAGGATTTGGTTGAATCTCACTGAGGCATTATGGCAGTAATAGAGTATGGTATGGCTTTGAGCCAAGTAGGGGAGTCTACTATCGATAATTTGGTTGCATGGTTATGTATTGTATTGGGTTCGGTTTGAGGCATACTTGTGAATCCGTTATGACTTGCAGAGGTTGAGATCGAGGATGACTCGAGTAAGGGAATTTCTGAATACGGGTTATATTACACTTTATGGATACATCTAAATCATGGAATGATTTGAGTTGTTATTCGTGAATGATGTAGTGCGCATGTGATAAGGATTTCCTCGGCGTTAAGGCGAAATTACTTCTTTGGATGTTGTCATGCTAATGGGGCACATGTCGTTCAGCCCGTTTGGGCGATGCAATTGAGATTTGAGCAGAGTAGGTGACTCTCGAAAGGTTCCTAATGTATTCAAGATTTATATATGGCAATTGAGAATTTTCAGGATTTGTATATGGCTAGAATATGATATTTACATTGGATGGTGTCGAGACCCGAGATATTTCTATATCATTATGGATTATACATTTCAGTATCAGGAAGGTGAAGTTAACCGCTTTAGGCTCACAGAAGGTATTTTTAGAGCGGGTGTCTGGATGGTGGTACTTTTGGCGTGCTCAAGAGGGTATACAACGGCTTATAGGCTTTAGGTCGTGTTGTTTTATGTTAGGACCTCTTGTGGTGAGTTTTGGGTAAGGATCGTGGTGTTCTAGCAAGGACGAGTGTCAACTTAAGGGTAATTCGAATAGAACTCAGAGAAACAGAACAGTTTGGTAGTAGGTTGGATCGGCACGGTAATGGATATGATCGGTTCTTTGGGTACTTATGATGTGGTGAGTCTCTACAGGTGCTTTGTGGCAATACTCTTGGGTTTGCCGACCTGCATAGCTTGGTGGAGTTCGAGAGATTCGATTTTGATGACTTGGTTTCGTGCAAATGGGTTTTAGAGAGTTCTCAATGGTTTCTACCACGATTCGAGATGGATATTTCCTACTGGCAAGAGGAGCATGTTGCGTATTGTGATTTCCTCCTGGATGAGATCAAATGGAAGGGTTCTGACTGATAGGCTATGTATTGTGCTGGTGACTCAAAGTTAATTGTGATATTCTCGTACTTTTCATATGATGGCATGATAGATGAGGTGCAGTTTGAGATTGGGATTTGCATGTGCAAGTATACGAATCAGTTCCAAAAGGAATATCATGAGTTTATGCAGCACAATGATTTCGGATGTTGGCACTAATTGGTATTTCTTGAGTTGAGTGTACATTCAGAAGGCGCACTGTACTTTGACTTACGTATGATTCATTGGTATTGCGATACGCGCCTGGTTGATCCACTACTGATATCCAGATTTTGCTATGCGACATGGAAGAATTATAGAAGTACTCCTCATGGGATGATCGTGTATGAGAGATGTGTCGGATATTCGAGCGATGGAGTTGGGATCATATATGGTAATTCATGTGTTCTATGGATTAGAAGACTGGAGTCCCTAGAAGCATATTGTGGAGTGTGAAAATGTGGCCTAAGCTAGCCAGATGACGGTATGTGTTATGGGTAGGTCATTGTGGACTTTCGGAGGGTTAATTATCTATTTTGGATGACTAGGGTTGATTTGGGAGCTCGCTGGTAGGCTTAATGAGGATGTGTATTCTACATCGGGTCAGGTTTGTTGGCTCAAACTGTTAGTGTTGAGGGGTGTGTTGTTCGGTTGAAGTTGAGCTTATTCGTGTTCTGATATGATGTATGAGTTACTCTCCTACGCTACTAGGGGTTGTGATTTGTTGTCTATATACACATATGGTGTGGTTCTATTTGAGCCTTATAGCCGACTTCGTGTGGTTTGGTGATTGGGGTGTGGAATGGTTGATTGTGCCTTGGTTATGGTCCTTTCGGGTTTGTGGTATTGTGTTATTTTCTTCTCTGTGTTTATGGTCATGCACCTTGGTACTTAATGTCGAATTGAGTGTGGTTGTTGATTTTGAGCATAGTGGCTTGAGGTATTCCATATGGACCAACGCTTGGACGGGGTCATGCATTGCAGTGGAATTATGTTGAGGTATGATCCTTTGTGTCAGATTAGTGTGTCTTGTTTCTACTATGCATATAGGTTCATAGCATTGCGGTTGTGGTGACACTTGTTGAGTTTGGGAGACGGTCCTCTCATTTAAGTCATTTCCTATTTTCGGGTGCACTTGAATCGTTGTGTATTGGTGCACGGATTGCACGGTTTGTGGCTCTATGTTGACTTGGTGTGACATATCAGTAAGGTGGTTGTACTTGATAAGATGAGGTCTTCGGACCTAAAATAGGTGGTATTGGATTTTCTTTCGGTATCTTTGGAAGGATAACGTCGCTAATCAGCTTTGAAATTGGCTATAGTTCTTGTCGAAGGAGAGGGAGCTCCATGACTTATTGATCTAATAAGTGTTTACAAGCTTCTGCGTGTTTGTTTCATCATCGACAATGTACGAAGGTTTTAGAAGAGGTCTTGTTTCGTATGAGGTTCATTGCTTGTATTGGGTGTGTTTTGAGCCGCTACTGTGGTCAAAGGTTATTGTTATGAGCATCTGAGTTATGTGGTACATTATGTTATTGCATCTTGGTTTATAGTTATTGCTTGATACAGCTTGTTCAGACTTATACAATGCATATGTGTGAAATTCGTGTATTGTAAGGAATTCTGGATGTGGAAATTGGATTCTAAGGTTTACGGTCTAAGGTTGGAATAATGATCTTCAATTAAGCTGTGTTGTTAGGCTTATATGGATTAGGATGAAGTGGGATCACCCCCAGGTATGTGCACGGTAAGGTTACACAGTAATTTGACGGCATTGAAACAACTATTGGCACGTTCGAGGACGAACGTATGTTTAAGTGGGGGAGAATATAACTGTTTAACCAAAGAATTAGATTCATAGTCAAAGCTTTTTTAATAAGTACTCGGGCTTCTGATAACCGAATAATAAGAATTAGACTTGTAAATAAGAAAGCAATAATATCACATAAAAGTAAGTATATTTCAGTAGTGGTTCGAATGTGTCTATACAAGTGAGATTTTACTCCCTTTTATAGGAAATTTCTTAATATAACGTCTACTCTTCTTAATGATTGAACATTAATGACTAATAATATCATTAACATAACGTTACAATTGGTAATCGTAATTCTTGCATGAAGATTATGTAACGTTTAGCTCATTGGTTGAAGATCATTGAATCTGCCCTTTATTCTGCCTTGGTTCATTCTGACCATGTCTCTTCAACTCCTCATTTAGACTGGAACTCCCGCATCTAATTGTCTCGTGTGTATGCTATTCCGTTCCTCTTTGTCCTGTACTTCTTTTTAAACTTCTGACCAACTGTCATGTTTTCATTGATCCACGTAGATTGCCTTGTCATCAGAAATATTACACGTGTGAAGTCTATTTTTTACCAATACATATAATTCCCCCACTTACCATTTATTTATCAATTAAATATTTGGTAAGTGGATACTCATTTATAGCAGGAATTTTTACCGTTGTTTCACTCGTACCATTGCATCCGTCTCAGAATGTATGCTCACTTGTCACTTCCATTTATTGCTCGTTCCATGTGGCTTTCTCGGATTGATTCTTCAATTCATCAGCGCCTTTTAGGGCTTTTTGCAGCTGAAGTGACATTTCTAATTATGACTTTCACATCAGTGTTTTTTCCATTTTTTTGACGGTTGCCTCTGAGTATAAATACCCATTTTCATGCCTTTGCTTTCACGAAAAACTTCTAACTTTCCTTCGTTACTTGTAAACTTTTAACTTTCCTTTGATCCTCTTATCTTGAGGGCATAATCATGCCTTAGATATTTGGCCACCTTAGCTTCAGTTTCTTTTACTTTTCATCATCTCATTCATCTCTATTTTCCTATGTTGTTCCGCCAAGGAATTTTTACTCTTGCGTCTAGGAGTTAAAGAGTTTTGGTTATACCTGATGATGATAAAGATAGAGGGTGGTATGTCCAGTATGTTGCTGTCCCTACTAAAGGTTTGGTAGGTGAAGAAAATCTCCCCTTCCCTGAGAAGTGGAACTTTGCACGTGAGTACAATTTTGCTCACTTTCTTCTTTATTTATTTATTTATTTATTTGATAAATCTTCAGTATCGTGACTGCTTTTTTTTCTTTTTGCAGCAACCATGGGAACCATTGAGGAGGTCTCCGATTTTCGTGGTTAGGTAGAAAAATTGTTGTTGATTGCTCCAATAGAAGATCGTTCTTGGAAGTACCTCTCGGCGAGGTTTGGTTGGAAAGTGAAACCCATGTTAGGTTTTTTTATATTTCCTTTCTTTCTCCTTTTAAGCTTCTCTAATCGCTTTTATTTGTTAGGGTTTCCCGCTTGTGGGGTATCTGCTGCTGCTGTATCTGCTTCGAAACTTTCTTTGGCCAAGGTCCAAGAAATTATTGTGAACTCCTCTTCATCAAAAAGGAAAGCAAGTGGGCCTTGGGCCTTGGAAGATGAGGAAGATCAGGAGAAAGGTTCGTTGATTCGGAGGTCACGGAGAAGAAAGGTTGTGTCTGACGACGAATCTGCTCCAGTTACTGATCCACCTTCCATGCCTGAGTTAGAGCATTTCGCTCGTAAAGATGCAACTCCTTCCTCTGCCAATGAATCAATTGAACAATTATTCCACCAAGGCTTTGGCACAGTTTCAGAGGAGGCACCTCTTGCTATTTTTCCTTCATCTGCTCCAGTGAAACTTTCGTCTGCTGCACCTGTTGCTGTTTCTACTCCCCCGCCTATTCCATCCTTGGCTCCTTCATCAGCCCCTATTTCCGTGCTTTCTATTATCGAAGTAGGATCTTCCAGTAGTAGGGAGATGAAGAAAATTATGATGGAGGTTCCTGCGGGAGGTAGTCTCTTAAAGAAATCAGGCCAGGCAGATGTGTGGTTGAAGCCTCTGATAGGCCCGGTTGAGAAGTCTAATTTGGAAAGTCATATCTCCTTAACTTGGATGAACGAGATTATACACTCGTCCTTAAAGATATCTTTTATATTGTTCCTTTTTTATATCCTTTACCGTATCTAACTTCTTTTTTTGTGCAGATCAATCTTATTGGTACAAAATTGATGAAAAGGATCGTTCATACGGAGCAATTAGCGAATGACTATCATACCGAGGTTGATAACTCGAAGGAGCAATCCGAGAGTCTTCAGCTTGATATGGAGGCAGTAGAGGAGGAGAAGTGTACCTTGGAGCAGCAAATCAGAGTAATTGCAGTGGAATTGTCCATCAAGAAGGCTTCATCAAGTCAAGCAGGCAAGGATAAGAACATCCTGGAGTCTTCTTTTGCGGAGCAGCTTTCCATGATACTGAATAGATAATAAGCTTGAAGGCTTTGTTGGACCAGAAGGATGATTACACTGGTGAACTTGTGCAATCACTTACTCAGACCCAAGAGGACCTCCGTGAATCTTCAAACAAGATTCAATTTCTAGAAAGATCTCTTGCCCCTTTGCTTGCTTCTTATGATGCTGTTGTGGTTGAAAGAGATGAGTTGAAAGCCAATATTGAACAATGGGAGAAAGATTACGAGGCTCCTGAGGACAAGGCAGTTGTTGATGGGAGTTCAGCTTATTTGAATGTCGGGCTTGACACATTGACGGAGATGGGCCAAGAAAATTTGACTTAGAAGCTGAAATTGCCAAAACTAAGGAGACGATTGAAAAGTCTCGACAAAGTCAAAAATTTTCATCACCTGAAGTTGAAGTTCCAATGGGTGATGAGATCATTCCTGATGATGCTGTTTCCCAAGCCTCGCCATCTCAAGCCGCTCCTCCTGCCGATGAAGATAATCCCCCCAGTGCCTAGTGAAAGTGTTTATCAACTCCTCTCTTTTTTTTGGATCAATTGGTGCTTACCCCCGGTCCCTTTTGGGGTGAAGTTTGGTTAAGTAAGTCCCCAATGACAGCTTTGGGGAAACTTTGTATGAACAAATTTGGTTTAAACTAAGTTAATACTTTATTTTTACCATTATATAATATTAATATTTACATTTCTTAGCATGAATTGTGTTTTTTCGAGTTTTCGTTTTACTCTTAAATGTTTGCATGCTTTACGTTCGGGTTTTTGTTTTACCCCTTAGTATTTAATTTTGCATTAAAAAATGCTTCAGTATTTTGTGTCTTTTTGAAATAAGCATGATTTATAAAAGAGGGCCCTTTTATGAATGACACTTAATGAAGAAGACGTCTCAACTTCATAATGGTGTAAACATACAAAAGAGAGATAGGAATTCACATGTTTTTTCCGAATAATGTTTTGCAGAAAGTCTTTATATTATTCGAAATTTCGTAACATTTTACATGTGTTTGAGCATCGTCTATGACTCTTTCGTAACTATTTTATTTTACAACAAGTTTTGAATAAACACGGGGGGTATGAATTTTTACCCGTAACTAAATTGTGCCTTTAACCTAAACATTCGTTTACATTCACGAGTATGTTCTTTGTAGGTTTCTGAATCAGGCTTTGTGTTTTTGTCTTTGGCTCTTTGATTATGCTCATAACTTTTGACTTGTTGGGAAAAATGGATCTTCAGGATTGAACTTTCACTCTTTTGATAGTCTTCTTTGCCCATTCCATATTATATAGTCCCCCAAGTTTTTGAGCTTTGAAGAATGAAATCTCGAGCACTTGATTATTCCTTTCTTGTGGTCTTTTCCTAAAAAGGAAAAAACATACAGGACTCAAAGGTATATAGTTTAGATGATGACTGCTTAACCCTTTGAAATGCTCATCAGAAAATTATAACCCTATACCAGGAATTCAGTTTTTTCCTCGTGTCTATTCAGGTCTAATATCATCATCTGGTTATGGGTTAGCTTTTTGCCTATCATCTAAAATGGTTAGTATAATTTTAAATGTACTAAATAAAATTGTACGTAATGATACCTGACCGTGGGTATTCCTTTTCCTTAGAAATAATATTTCTTCAAGTGAACATCATTCCAACTTGTTGGTAAAATTCTGCCATCCATGGTTTCCAGTTCATAAGCACCTTTTTGCAGCTATACTACGCACTTTGTAGGGTCCTTCCCAATTTGGATTTAACTTCCCTGATCCAACCTCCTTTGTTGATTGAAAAACTTTATTAAGGACAAAGTCCCCAATTTTGAAATATCTGGGTGAGCTTTTCTGTTGTAATATCGCTCTATGATTTGCTTTTGAGTTGCCATGCGTATTAAAGCATCTTCTCTCCTTTGCTCGAGTAAATCCAGATTTTTTCTCAACTCGTCATTATTTGTTTCTTCTGTTGCAGTTGTGAATCTCATGCTCGGTTCACCAATTTCCGCTGGTATTAGAGCTTCTGAGCCGTAAACAAGCGCAAATAGGGTTTCTCCCGTGGCTGTCTTTGTATTAGTTCTATAAGCCCATAATACTGCCGGTAGTTCTTCAGGCCAATTTCCCTTAGCTTTGTCCAATTGTTTCCTCAGATTGTTAACAATGATTTTATTTGTTGACTCAGCTTGCCTGTTAGCCACGGGATGATATGGCGAAGAAGTGATTCGTTTGATTTGCTAGCTTTGGAAGAATTCTGTGATTTGTGAGCCTATGAATTGTGGGCCATTGTCACATACAATTTCCTTTGGTACACCAAAACGACATATGATGTTTCTCCATGTGAAGCTTTTCACTTCTTTTTCTCGCACCTATTTAAAAGCATCTGCCTCCGCCCATTTTGAGAAATAATCTGTTAATACAAGCAAAAATTGTACCTTTCCTCTGGCTGGGGGTAGAGGTCTTACTATATCCATTCCCTATTTCATAAATGGCCAAGGTGATACAATTGGGTGTAGTAATTATGCAAGCCGATGCATATTGTTAGCATATCGCTGACATTTATCGCATTTAGCTACGAAATTTTCAGCGTCTTCTTCCATCTTAGGCCAATAGTACCCTACTCTGATTAGGGTTTTGACTAAGGACCTTGCACCTACGTGGTTCTCAGAATGTCCTTCGTGTACTTCTTTCATCACGTACTCAGTTTGGTTTGGTCCAAGGCACCTTGCTAGGAGACCTCCAAACATTTTGCGATACATAGTGTCACGAACTAGGTCGTACCGTGCAGCTTTTCGGTGAAGTGCTTGAGCTTCTTTCTTATCTTCAGGCATGGTACCATTCTGCAAAAAATTTACAATTTCGTTTCTCCAATCCCAGATTAGATTATTAAATGTTACCTCATTCTTGTCCTGGTCAATTGTTGAATGAAATAAGTGTATCACAATAGCATTATCTTTATTCGTTACATCAGTAACTGCTATAAGATTAGCCAACGCATCCGCTTCTGCGTTTTCCTCTCTAGGTACTTGCATAATCTTCCATGACTGGAATTGCCTCACCAGGTCTCGTACCTTTTCCCGATAATGTTGCATTCGAGTCTCTTTAGCAGTATAAGTCCCCTGCATCTGGTTCACCACTAGTCGAGAGTCACTTTTGATCACGATCTTCCTAATTGAGAGTTCTCGTGCTAATTCGAGTCCTGTAATGACAGTTACGTACTATGCTTCATTGTTAGTGATGGGATAACATTTAATAGTTTGCCTTATCTTTTCACCTGAAGGTGGTATCAAAACAATTCCCAACCCGGCTCCTTAATATTTGAAGAGTCGTCGGTGAATAGAGTCCATATCCCTGGATTATCTTTAGTAAAGATTTGTAATTCTTTTCCTACTTCAGGAATTATGCTAGCGTTAAAATATACGACAAAATTGGCTAAAACCTGAGACTTTATTGCAGTCCTAGGTTGATAGACTATGTCATATTCGCTTAGCTCTATTGCCCATTTAGCCAGTCTACCTGACAGTTCTTGCTTATGCAAAATATTTCTCAAAGGATACGAAGTTACAACAGTAATTAGGTGACTTTGAAAGTACAGTCTTAACTTTCTAGCTGCCATGATTAGAGCCAAGACTGATTTTTCTAGATGAGGATATCTAGTTTAAAAATCTAGTAAGGACTTACTTACATAGTAGATATGAGATTGCTTACCTTTGTCCTCCCTTACCAGGACTACACTTACGGCTATTTCTACAACAACAAGATAAATGTATAACCTTTCTCCTTCCTTTGGTTTAGACAGCAGTGGGGGATTTGATAGATAAGACTTCAAGTCTTTAAGATCTTGTTGACATTCTTTAGTCCATTCGAACTAATTCTGCTTCTTTAGTACTGAGAAGAATTTAAAACTCTTCTTTGAAGATCTGGAGATGAATCTTCCTAAAGCTGCAATCCTACCTGTTAATCTTTGAACTTCTTTTTTGCTAGTGAGTATATCAGGTATTTCTTCAATAGATTTAATTTGAGCAGGATTTACTTCAATGCTTCTATTTGATACGAGAAAACCCCAAAAGTTACCTGATTCAACGTCGAAGGCGCATTTTTCTGGATTTAATTTCATGTTATACCTGCGGAGGATCTTGAAAGTAGTTGAGAGATGTTTGAAATGATCTTCTGCCCACGTTGACTTAACCAACATGTCATCAATGTACACCTCCATTGTTTTCCCCAGATGTTTCTGGAACATCTTGGTCACTAGCCTTTGATACGTGGCTCCAGCATTTTTCAAGTCAAAAGGCATCACTTTGTAATAATAAGTCCCCCTGTTCGTACTAAATGAGGTTTTTTCCTCGTCTGAGGGGTCCATATTTATTTGATTGTAACCAGAATATGTATCTAGAAAGCTTAATAATTCATGACATGTAGTGGCATCAATCATTTGATCTATGTGTGGTAATGGAAATGAGTCTTTTGGGCATGCTTTATTCAAATCTGTATAATCTACGCATACTCTCCATTTACCATTCTTTTTAGGTACCACTACGATATTAGCTAACCAATTAGGATATTTTACCTCACCTATTGAACCAATTTTTAAGAGTTTCTGTACCTCTTCATCGATCACTTGATTCTTGAACGATCCCTGCTTTCTTTTCTTTTGCTTGATAGGCACGAAGGATGTGTCTTCATTTAGTTTATGAGTCGTCACTTCTGGGGGTATACCTATCATATCTGAATGGGACCAAGAAAAACAATCTGCGTGGTGATTTTCTCCTATGTGGATTTTTTGCTCAGGCTTAAGCTCGAACAGTGGAACAACTTCGAGCTCCTCAGTCATTGTCTTGATATTTTCATTCTCTTATGGTTCTTGAATAATATCAGGTCTAGAATCCATGTCCGTATGTCTTGATGCGACATCCGTGGTGATTTGATTCACCGTGTCTTTATCGTTTTCTTCCGTGTTTGTTCGAGTTGCTCCCTCGTCTTTTGATTCCTCTGCTATTTCTTTTTTATTGGAATGTATCACTAAGTTGATGTTTCTTGAAGACTGTTGATCACCTCGAATCTACTGGATTCCCCATTTGGAAGGGAATTTGATTACCTGATGCAGAGTAGATTGTAGTACATCCATGTTGTGGATCCATGGCCTCCCCATGATTACATTATAAGTCATATCTGTATCTATGACTTGAAATTTTGTTTCCTTGACGACGCCTTCTGCATAGGCATTAAGCTCAATTTATCCTTTTGTTATGACAGTAGAGTTGTCGAATCTGGACAAGTCGAATCTTGACAAGGAACGTGCTTTTGGAATTACACTCTCCCCCATTAACATCTCTTCCATAACCCTCAGCAAAATGATATTGACCGAGCTACCTGGATCAATCAATACACTTTTCACGTTAGTGTCATGTATAAGTAGAGATATTACCAGTGCATTTTTATGTGGAAGCAGTAATCCATCGGCATCTGAGTCGTCGAATGAGATGTTGTCAGCCTCCAAAGTATCACGAGTTCGTTTTCCTTGGGTCACTGTGAACTTGGTCATCCTTCTTGCTGAAGTATAAGTTACGCCATTTACCTCCTCTCCTCCATTTATCACATTTACAGTTCTCTTCGGAGATGGTGGTTTTGGGAGCTCCTGCCTATTCTTCATATATGCATGTTTACCTTTTCACTAAACAGTTCTGTTAGATAACCTTGTTTTAATAAGTGTTCTACCTCTCCTTGCAATAACCTACAGTTGATGTTCTGTGCCCATGATCATTGTGAAATTCACACCAGAAGTCTGGGTTCCTTCTGTTTGGATTTGATCTCATCTCTTTGGGTCATCGAACTTTATTACCCATATTTCTTAATACTGTAATTAATTCAGAAGTACTTACATTGAAATTTTAATCTCCAATTCTTGTATTACCTTTATTTCGCTCATCTTGATCCTTTCTGGATCTTGATGATGATGAGCTCGAATCTCTATTTGAAGGTCTGTGATCAGACCATGGACTTTCAAATTTGGAACGAGCCTCTCGTCCCGAAGGTCCCATGTACATATCGTACCTGTTTTTGCCCGTTCTCCTTTCTGATTCAGAGCGTCTAGAACTCATCCTGTCTTCGGCTTTTGATTGGGCAATAGTATCTTCATCAATTCGTAATTTGGTGTTGTACGTGTTATAAACATCATTCCATGTAGTAGCTGGGAACTCTCTCAAGCTTTCTTTGAGTTTCCTCGTGGTTTCAGAGCTTTTAACGTTCAAATTACTTGCAAAAGCCATAGCTGCCCAACTGTCAGGTACTCTTGGTAGAAGCATCATTTCACGTTGAAACCTGTCTACGAATTGACGAAGTAACTCCGTATCTCCCTATTTTATTTTGAATATGTCTTCCATTCTCTTTTCCACTTTTTGCGCACCGGAATGTGCTTTTATAAACAAATCTGCAAGCTCAGCAAAAGAATATACAGAATTTTCGGGCAAAAGAGAATACCATGTTAATGCTCCTTTGGTGAGTGTCTCTCCAAACTTTTTGACCAACACGGATTCAATTTCTTTCTTAGTCAGGTTGTTGCCTTTTACTCCTGTGGTGAAAGCAGTAACATGATCACGTGGATCAGTTGTCCCATCGTACTTTGGTATGTCAGGCATTTTGAATTTCTTGGGAATCAGCAAAGGTGTTGCACTTGGCTTCCAGGGTTGTTGAGAGTAATTATCAATATGAATACCCTTGATGACAGGTGGTACTCCATGAATTTGCTCGATGCGATCATTTTGTTCCTTCACCTGTTTCTGCAAGGTTAGTATTAAAGATTGTAAATCTGAATTATTAGACATACCTGGTCTTCCTTCACGTGATTCATTTAGAGTGCTTGTACTTCCTGAATTTGCTAGTCCAGATTGTGGATTTTCTACAGTCGCAGTGTTGTTTGGAGGAGGTGTAGGTTACACAGTTGGTATCCCCCTCATGAAAGCTTGAATATCTTCACTCACATATTCACCAACCATCTGCTTCACAGGGTCTTGTTCCCCTGTTTGCTCGTTTCCAATTTGATCATTGTTGTGAGTTGTAGATATTTCTGGGGAGTTGTCCCTTGAACATCATGGGGATCCCTGAGGCGATGGAACTGGGGTTCCAGTTGTTTGTTGGTTGTTGTCGTTGGTGTTCGACATGATTCGATAAAGGTTATTCGAGAAAAAATGAAGATTATCAGATTCCCTGTAACGGAACCAAGTTTAACCAAAGAATTAGATTCTTAGTCAAAGCTTTTTTAAGAAGTACTCGTGCTTCTAATAACCGAATAATAAGAATTATACTTGTAAATAAGAAAGCAATAAGATCACATAAAATTAAGTATATTTCAGTAGTGGTTCGAATGTGTCTATACAAGTGAGATTTTACTCCCTTTGATATGGAATTTCTTAATATAACGTCTACTCTTATTAATGATTGAACTTTAATGACTAATAATATCATTAACGTAACGTTACAATTGGTAATCGTAATTGTTTCGTGAAGATTATGTAACGTTTAGCTCATTGATTGAAGATATTTGAATCTGCCCTTTATTCTGCCTTGGTTCATTCTGACTGTGTCTCTTCAACTCCTCAATTAGATTGGAACTTCCGCATCTAATTGTCTCTTGTGTATGCTATTCCATTCCTCTTTGTCCCATACTTCTTTCTAAACTTCTGACCAGCTGCCATGTTTCCATTGATCCACGTAGATTGCCTTGTCATCAGAAATATTACACGTGTGAAGTCTATTTTTTATCAATACAGTAACGACCCGAACCGTCATTTTGAGCATTTGCATGTTGCTCGGTAGTTTGAGGGCATGAGTAGATCCGTATGATGTATTATGACTTTTTTGAATTATCGATTTTGGTTTTCAGGTTATTCGGAATTGAATTGGAAGAATGAATTTCATAATTGAAGCTTTAAGTTGGAAAAGTTGACCAAGTTTGAATTTTTAGTATTTGACCTGAGATTGGAATTTTGATGGTTCCATTATTTCCGTATGGTGATTTTGGACTCGGGTGTATGCCGACGTATGCCCGTATATGCATTTGGATGTTTCTAGAAGGTTGCAGCACTAATTGGCGAAAGTTGGAAATTTGAAGGTCTGGAAAGTTCATAAGTTTGACAAGAGTTGGCTTTGAGGATATCGGATTCGGATTGTGTTTTCGGGAATTAGAATAGCTTCGTTATGTCAATTGGGACTTGTGTGCAAAATTTCAGTTCATTCCGAGTTGATTTGACATGTTTCGGTGCGAGTTTTGGAAAGTGAAAATTCAAAAGTTCATTAAGTTTGATTTGAGGTGCGATTTGTCGTTTCGATGTTGTTATGTTGATTTGAGGCCTCAAGTAGGTCTGTGTTATGTTATGGGACTTGCTGATATATTTGGACGGGATCCCGAGGGGCTCGGATGAGTTTCGGACGAGGTTCAGATTTATTTTGTCGCATGATGCAATTTGATGAGGCTGCTGGTACTGGTGTAGCTGCATCTGCGGAATATTGGTCGCAGAAGCAACTTCGTAGATGCTCGGCTTTATTCGCAGAAGCATAAAGGGGCAGTGGGCGAGAAGGGCGCAGATGCGGAGTGCAGACACATTTGCGATGCCGCAGGTGCAACAACTTTCGCACAGAATCGCCATCGCATAAGTGATTCTGGGCGTCGCAAAAGCAACCACTGCTGGTTGTGGATGTCTCGCAAGTGCGAGCCTTTTTCGCAAAAGCTAAGGTCGCAGGTGCGATCACTGGTTCTCAAATGCGAACGACGCTAGGCAGACTCTATTAAATTGTGTTTTGAGGGTTAGAGTCATTTTATCATAATTGGAACCATGGAGCTCGGATTGAGACGATATTTAAAGCAATTTTCACCATATAAATTGGGGTAAGTGTTATCTACTCGGTTTTAATTTTATTTCATGAATCTATTTTTATTTTTGGCATTTGATTGAGGATTTCAAGAGAGAAATTAGGGTTTTTTGTCTAAAGTTTCGTAGACTGAATTTTGAACATCGATTCGGAGTTAGATTAGAGTGAAAATAGTATGGTTGGAACCGTAATGAATGGGTTGTTGGATTTTGTGAGTTTTGTCGGGTTTTGAGGTGCGGGCCCGAGTTTGACTTTTTGGTTGACTTTGGTCTTTTGATTAAAATTCGACGTTTATCATTTGAAATTATTTTCTTAGGCATTATTTGATGTATTTGAGTTGCTTTTGGCTAGTTTCGAGCTGTTCGGTGGTCGGTACGCACGAGATGACATATTTGGAGTAATTTTTGGCTTGCTTGGTATTGAATTTGGCTTGTTCGAGGTAAGCAACACTTCTGTAAATTCTAAATCTTAGAAGCTCATGATTTGTAGTACCAGTTCTTCGGAAATGTATAAAGATTCAGTTATTTTATCATTTATTTCTCTCAACAAATCTCATTTGAATTGGTTTATTGTTAACTGGCTTACCTAGCGGGTTGGGTTAGGTGTCATCATGGCTAATTGAATTTTGAATCGTGACAGTTACGATAAGTGTTATTATAACTATTGGTGTAAATTTTAGTTAAGAATAGTATTGTCACAATATCTATTTTTTTCTAGCAGTTAATATTTTTTTTAATGAACGTGCCAAAAATAAAAAATGTCTGGAAAGAGCAATAGGCAAAAACGGATAGCAACTTTTCTTTTGAAGGCAAAAGGGATAACAAAATAATTAAAACTTAACCAGAGTATATACATACCAATCTATAACAAGACATACGTTAAATTGACTTACCTGAACATGTATCTTTGTGTGTAAGCATTAATGATGATTCAAGATCTTTCTCTCACAAATTCCAAGAAGTCAAGTAGAAGGTAGATTTCTCTTTTTTCAAAGATAATTTTCTCTTCCAAGGAATATAAAATTCTAAGGACTTGCTTATTTTTCTTTGTTTTCCATTTTAGTTGTCGTGATTGTTAATAATAATTGGCCCAAGTTGTTAGAAAATCAAGATATAATTAACTATGTTTTCTCCATTTTGTCCTTCGTATTAATTGTTCTATAAATAAAAAAAATTCACTACACAGTCAGAAAAACCTAAATATAAAGAGTAAATAATGGTACACTGGTCAAAAATACTTCTTATTAATAGTTTCTTATGGATATGTAAAAGAAAAACATGACAAATAAAATGGACCGGGTTCTTATTATACTACTTCTTCCGATTACTTTACTTGTCCACTATGGACTTTACACGTCTTTTAAGAAATAATAAATAAAGTGTATAATTTATTATGATACTCATATTAATTGATGCATATATTTAATTAATTTTAAGAAAATGATTTGAAACGAGGAATTAATACTATGAGTATAACAGAAAAAAAAATTATATTATCTTGATATGTTAAAAGTGACAAGTAAAAATAAAAATATATTTTTAAAATACTGGCAAGTAAAAGTGAACGGAGGGAGAGATAACACGTTCAAAATTCAATGCACAAGCTTCCCGTGTTGACCATTCGTAAGAGAAGAAAAAAACCTGTACGATGAAAGAGTTATATACAACAATCAAACAGTACTAATGCACGAGACGAATACAGTACTCTACGAGGCTCAAAGACCAAACAATGTTCATGAAACGCTTTCCAGGTTTCTATCTCCTTTCCTGCAATATAGTTTCATTGCTCTTCATAATTTCCACTGCTTTAGACACTGTATCTAAGGATAGCCCAATCAAAGATGGCCATACCATAGTTTCAGCTGGTGGCAATTTTGAGCTTGGATTTTTCAGTCCTGGAAATTCCAAGAATCGGTACGTTGGAATCTGGTACAAGAAGATATCAAAGGAAGTGGTCTGGGTTGCCAATAGAGCGAACCCACTGAATAACACATCTGGCACGTTAACAGTCAGTGACAAAGGGATCCTACTGCTCAATGGTACCGAAGGCATAATCTGGTTAACGAATTCATCGACATCCTTGAGGAATCCAGTGGCTCAGCTTTTGGACACTGGAAATCTTGTCCTAAAGGATGGAACTGATCTTGTCTGGCAAAGTTTTGATTATCCAGGGAGTACTTTATTACCGGGAATGAAGATAGGCCGTAACTTAGGCACTGGCCTGGATAGGAGTCTTACATCATGGAAGAGCAGTGATGATCCATCACCAGGTGAATATGTAGCTCGCCTCGATACAAATGGTTATCCTCAAATTATTTTGTGGGAAGGTCCTGTTATAAAGTATTCCACTGGACCATGGAATGGACGTCTATTGACTGGACGACCAAATATGAAACCAAATCCTTATTTTACATTTGAGTTTGTGATCAATGAAAAGGAGATTTACTACAGATACGGCCTTATAAATGCTTCTCTTCCCACCATGGTGGTCATGATTCCGACAGGCCTAATTCAACAGCTTGTGTGGATTGACCGCACACAAAGCTGGTTGATTTACTCGACAGCACAGATTGATACCTGTGATCGCTATGCCTTGTGTGGCCAATTTGGGAGGTGTAACACCAAGGACTCCCCTCCGTGTGCTTGTTTGAGAGGATTTGAGCCTAAATATCCACAACAATGGAATGTAGCTGATTGGTCCAACGGATGCGTACGAAGAACTCCATTGGAATGTGGGACAAGTGACAGGTTTCTGAAATACTCTGGTCTGAAATTGCCAGATACGCGCCATTCCTGGTTTGACAAGACCATTGGCCTTGAGGAATGCCAAAGGTTGTGCCTGATGAACTGTTCTTGCGTTGCATATTCTAATCTTGATGTCAGAGAGGGTGGGAGTGGATGCTTGCTCTGGTTTAATGAACTCTTTGGTTTTAGGGAATATGCTGAAATTGAGCAAGATCTTTATGTAAGGATGGCTGCATCAGAAATAGGTAAGTCTATCGTCCAATTTATGAAGAATCAAGAATGCGAATTTAGCTGTTGACATTGTATCTCCTTTCTAGTGCCATCAACCAGAATGTGAATTTTCACAACTCATTGTAAATTTATGTCAGGTTCAGACAGGAAGACAAAGAGAGCAATGCTGATTGCAATTATATTACCAGTTTCAGCAATAACCATTCTCGGTTCTCTATCTTGGTATGCTATACACAGAAAGAAAAGCAAAAAAGGTTAGCAAATATATCTAGAAATGCAGATTAGTTGGAGAATAAGATTTGTTTATTGACTTCTAGTCAATCTTCCCTGGAGAATGTATCATTCACCTCAATATCTACCTGAAATGTTCCCATTTTACAGGAGGCCAAGAAGGAAAGCAAGATATGGAATTACCTTTGTTTGATTTGATGACTATTACAGCTGCAACCAAGAATTTCTCTTCAGATAACCTGATTGGAGAGGGTGGTTTTGGACCTGTTTATCAGGTAACCAGAATCTATCTTATTTCAAGAAATGAATGATGCTCTTTCAAACTGGCACTCTGATGGAATGTGTTGCAGGGTAAACTATCAACTGGATCAGAAATAGCAGTGAAGAAGCTCTCCAAACATTCGGGACAAGGTCTAGAAGAGTTGAAGAATGAAGTTGTTCTGATTTCCAAGCTTCAACACAGGAACCTAGTTAAGCTTCTAGGCTGTTGTCTTGAAGGGGAAGAGAGGATGCTAGTTTATGAATATATGCCTAACAGTAGCTTGGACCACTTCATTTTTGGTCTGATTCTTAACTTATTTCGTAGAAAGATTTATGGTTCTGATAACACAAACTTCTCATCATTTTATAAGCAGAAAACTGAATTACCGTGACATTATGCAGATGACAGCAGGAAAAGACGACTTTCCTGGGAAAATCGTTTTCAAATTGCTATGGGGATATCGAGGGGGCTTCTTTATCTTCATCAGGACTCCAGATTAAGGATTATACATAGAGATCTAAAGACCAGCAACATTTTACTGGACAGTGAATTGAAACCCAAAATATCAGACTTTGGACTGGCTAGGATTTTTGGTGGGGACCAAATCGAAGCAAAAACAAAGCGAGTTATAGGGACATAGTAAGTTTGAAAAGTTTGACACTTCATTCTTCATGTTTTATCAAATCATAATATAAACATTATGTATTTATGCAGTGGCTATATGTCTCCAGAGTATGCTGTTGATGGGAAATTTTCAATGAAATCAGACGTGTTTAGTTTCGGTGTTCTTCTATTAGAATTAGTGAGCGGAAGAAAGAACAGGACATTTCATCATTCGGGCCACCATCACAATCTCATTGGACATGTAAGCAAGATGTCGATCCAAGATTTTCTTCCCCTTTTCTAGCTGAACTTGTATTTCATGCAAAATTGTACTGGTTTTTTCTTCAGGCTTGGTTATTATGGTATGAAGGCAAGGCCTTGGAACTAATGGATAGATGTCTCAAAGAATCGTTCGTGGAATTTCAAGTGTTGAGATGCATTCATGTGGGGCTATTATGTGTACAAAAGTTAATGGCAGACAGACCAACAATGGCATCAGTTGTTATCATGTTGAGCAATGAAGAAGTCGGATTACCTCAACCAAAAGAGCCTGGTTTTTTCATAGAGAGGAGTACAGATGAATCAAATGAGAAAAGATGCCCCACTGACAATGTTTTGACACTAACAATTCTTGAACCGAGATAGATTGACGGGCATACTAACTACTGTACTTTTTTGGACACAATTTTTTTTTTTTTAATTTCTTCTTGACTATAGAAAACTAGTCTCTGCTGTTCAATACTTTCAATTAGTTAGATATTCATTATTGGACTCGCATTTATTAGCTTGTTTAGCCTGTAAAGAACCACATTTGGAAACCTAAGCCGGTGCTGAACAGTTGCGCAATTATTCTATTATTATGAGATTGATTAATTAAACACTAACAACGCTTCACAATGATATTTCTCAACAAATAACAAGAGATAAGTAGTATATGCAGCAGGACAAACTTGTCTTTTTGTTTCTCAAATTATCATTGTTTGTTGTGATGTGCGTTATTGGTAGGCCAGCAAATCTTTTAACTCCATCAGCACAAAACACTTAGAAATCCGCTAAACACCGACCAAAAAAATCGATCAAAATTGATTGGTTATGGCCAATTACCGACCAAAACGCGATCATTTATGTGTGGACGGTGTTTTGACAGTCGGAATGGCTTACCGACCAAAGTTGGTCGAAAATTACCGATCAACGTTGGTTGGTAAGCTTTAAACGACCATCTGACAATTTAAATGATTTACCAACCAAAACTTGTCGGGGACATATTTTATTAATTTAATTTTATCGACCAGTTTTGGTCGGTACAGGAAAATATGTTTTTTATAAATTATTAAAATTAAAAAAAAAAACGCGACCAACTTTGGTCGGTAATGGAAAATATATATTTTTTAAATAATTAAAATTAAACTTTACCGACCAACTTTGGTTGGTAACCTCAACAATGTAGGCAAAATACCGACAAAAGTTGGTCGGTAATGTTGAATTCTCGGAATTCATTGTTCATTAACCGACCAACTTTGGTCGGTAATATGCAATTAAATTTTTTTTTATTATTTACCGATCAAAGTTGGTCGTTTTTCTGGGTTTAATTTTGGCATAAAATGTCTGTTTTGGTAGCTACATCACCTGCCAGCATTCCAATACCCCCAACAACAACAACAACAACAACAACAACAACAACAACAACAACAACATAACTACAACCAAATATCCAACAACAACAACCAAACATTCAGTAAATACTTTAAAACTAAAAACAATTAAAGTCAATTGAACATAACAATCCAAAACCAAGTTAAAACTAGTTACAACAAGTTTAAAATTGTTCATAGTATATAAGAGTATTGGTCAAAGGGTATTTTCTACAACGTTATCATCACCATCTTATGAACTTTCATTTACAAGACGGTATAGAGAACGGTCTTGTGGAGGACGGGAAGAACGATCACGGGAAGGACAGGAGGAACAATTACGAGCAGGACGGGAGGAACGATCACGTGGAGGTCGACCCTATGGCGATGTAACGACCCGGTCGGTCGTTTTGAGAATTAGCGCCCTGATCTCCTAATAACCGCTTCTCCCATGTATATTTATGTTATTGGAACTTGTTGGAGCATTGAGTGATGAAATCCGGGGTGATTTTGGACACATAGTCCATAAATGTGGAATTTAGCTTCAGAAATCTGGCCGTAGCTAGAGCTGTGTGAAGACGGATCCGGAATGGAATTTCGTCGACTCTGTTATCTCTGTTGGGTGATTTCGGGGTTAGGAGCATATTCGGAATGTGTTTTCGAGGTCGGTTATAGATTTGGGCTTGAATTGGCAAAAGTTAGAATTTCGGCGATTTCGGCCGATAGGTGAAATTTTGATATCGGACTCCGAATGGAATTCCGAAAGCGACAGCAGGTCTGTAATGCCAATTGTGACATGTGTGCAAAATTTGAGGTCATTCGGATGAGTTTTGACGTGTTTCGGCATCGGATGTGAATTCTAGAAATTTCATAAGTTCTTAGGCTTGAATCTATGCATAATTGATGA
The DNA here is from genome assembly GCA_005239525.1 of Nicotiana knightiana. NCBI lineage: Eukaryota > Viridiplantae > Streptophyta > Magnoliopsida > Solanales > Solanaceae > Nicotiana > Nicotiana knightiana. The sequence goes on along the minus strand of ML434688.1, from coordinate 42,871 downwards.
TTTTGATGTTATGAGATGTGTTTTTAAGACTCGATCAAGTTTGAACAAGGTATTAGGATCAGTTGGTAGGTTTGGTTGAGGTCCCGCGGGCCTCGGGGTTTTTTCGGATGCCCAACGGGTGAATTTGGAACCTTAAGAGCAGCTCAACCATTTCTAGTTCTGGTGTCTCGCACCTGCGATGGGTTTTCCGCAGGTGGGGACACACAGGTGCAAAGGGGGTGCATGCAGGTGCGGACATAGCTTAGGCTAGCCCGACTCGCAGGTCTGGAAGAGTATCGGCAGGTGCGGAGCCGCACCTGTGACCCAGCCACCGCAGGTGCGCCCCCAGGTCTTTTAATGAGTTTCCGCACCTGCGATTATGTTTCCGCAGGTGCGGCACCGCTGGTGCGATCCCAGTGTCGCAGGTGCGAAATATCTGGGCTGGTTATATCAAAATTCGAGGGTTTGAAATTCATAACTCCAAAATCGATTGAGAGCTCGAGATTTGGCGATTTTCAGTGGAATTTCAAGAGGAGAATCATAGGTAACGTTTTCTAACCTTTATCCACTTGTATATCAATAATCTCTATCAATTTCCTCAATCTAATCAATGAAATTGGATGAAAAACCATGAAATTGGGATGAAACTTCCCCAAGTAGAAATATGAGGATTTAGGGAGATTTAGACGTCGGATTTTGTTGATTCTTGTTCGAGTGAGTTCATGAGCGAATGGGTGTTCGGGAAATATAAATTATACCCGATTCCAAGACGTGGGCCTGAGGTACTTTTTAGGAGAATTTCCTAATTTCGCGTATTAGCTTAGAAATAATTAGCTATTTTGTTCCCTTGAAGTGATATTTACATTATGCAATCGATTTGAATAGATTGGGGCCACCCGGAGTCGGATACTCGTGGCAAGAGTGTGGCATTGAGTTGATTTGCGCAGTCAAGGTAAGTGGCTTGCCTAACTCTATGTTGGAGACTTCCCCTTAGGCATTTTTATACTGATTTTGTTATGCGGACGTCGTGTACATGAGGTGGCGAGTGCGTACACGGGTCATTGTTGCTAAAATTCCATTTTTCCTTCCATGCAATCACTCATTCTCATTCCTATATTACTGTTTCCTGTCTTAATTGAGTAGTTAGCTTAAGAGTAATCATGCTTACCTGTCCTTACTTGATTTTCTCTTATTTTCTACTAGTTGCACTATGTTTAGGTAGTTTTACTCTATTCTTGCCTATTGATTTTCCTGAACTGTTTAATTAAGCTGTATCCGACAAACTTCTGTGTTGCATATTTAAATTGGGACTACGGACCGAGATCTGGGAGCTTTCCCCCTATACTGCATTACATATTAAAATTGGGTCTATGGACCGAGATCCGGGAGCTTTCCCCCTGTACTGAGACGCATATTTAAATTGGGACTACGGACGGAGATCCGAGAGCTTTCCCCATGTACTGCATAGCGTATTTAGATTGGAATTACGGACTGAGATCCGGGAGCTTTCTCCTTGTACTGCATTGCATATTTACTGTTTGAGATATATGCTAAGCTGAACCGAGGGCTCTCTTTCTGTTATTAGTTCTTCCGGTTTCCATTAATCCTGTTTATCATTTGCTTATCTATATTTCATTATTTAAATTTATATATTGACTTATTTTAAAAATCGATAGAGCCTCAACCTGACCTCATCACTACTTGACTGGTGTTAGGCTTGGCACTTACTGAGTACCGAATGTGGATTACTCACGCCCTTTCCTGCACATGTTTTCCCCATGTGAAGATCGAGGTTCCAGCATACAGTACAGTGGCTAGGCGCATCTTAGCAGCTGCATTGGAGACCGCGAGGTAATTCTGCCGCATCCGCAGGATCTCACGAGTCCCATTCCTACTCTAGTACAGATATAGGACATATATAGATACATTTTCCCTATTTCTTTGTACAGAGCTACAGTAGTTCAGAGTTTGTGATGTTCCGGGTTTTGGGAAAGTAAAAGCTGTGAATACCGAGCGGCTAAAATTTTATAGTATTTCTTCTTCTTTACTATTTGTATTATTGTTTTGCCTTATTTTCCGTAAGTTTTAGGCTTACCTAGTCATAGGGACTAGGTGCCGTCACGAGATCGTGCGGAGGGTAATTCGGGTCGTGACAAGTTGGTATCGGAGCGTCTAGGTTCATAGGAGTCACAAGTCACAAGCCGGTTTATTAGAGTCTCGCGGATCGGTGCGGAGACATCCGTATCTATCTTCGGGAGGCTATGTAACTGTTAAGAGCAATCAAATTCTTTGGAATTCCTTATCGTGCTAGATACTGTCATCAAATTCTTAAACTCTATTCTATTCTTTCTTGCAGATGGTTCGTACCCGTACCGGACGTACCGATAACCAAGCACCCGAGCCCCAGTCAGAGCCACCAGAGGTAGGGGCCGGTGCAGAGGACGAGCACGCGGTGCAGCCCGAGCACCGGCTAGAGCAGAGGCAGAGGAGCCCACCAGCAGCTACAGTTGGAGGGGCAGAGGAGGTCCCTACTGTTACACCAGACCTCTAGGAGACATTGGCCCAGTTCTTGAGTCCCTTCAGTACTTTGTCTCAGGCGGGACCACTCCCGATAGCTCCAACTACATCCCAGACTGGGGGAGGGACACAGACTCCCGCAACCCGTACTCCTGAGCAGAGGGTTCATATTAGGAAGGTTATAGAGTATATTCCTACGCCCCCAGCAGCTGCAGCTCAGCATGAGACTAGGTTAGTTGTTCCTGAGGCAGAGCAGCTCCGACTTGAGAGGTACAAGAAGTACCACCCACCTGAGTTCAGCGGACTAGCTTCGGATGACGCCCTGGTTTTCTCGAGATGTGTCATCGCATTCTCCGCACTATGGGTATTGTGGAGACGAGTGGGGTTTCTTTCACTGCTTTCCAGCTGAGGGGAGCAACTTATCAATGGTGGCGTGCTTTTGAGCTTAGTAGTCTGGACGAGGGAGCTTCACTTACTTGGGCTCAGTTCTTCGAGATGTTCTTACTTGAGTTTGTCCCTCAGAGCTTCAGGGATGCTTGGCGTGTGGAGTTTGAGCAGCTACGTCAGGGTACCATGACTGTGTTAGAGTATGCAGTCCGTTACAGCAATTTGGCTCGCCATGCACCAGCTTTGGTTGTCACTGTCAGAGAGAGGGTTCGACGCTTTATTGAGGGAATCCACCCTAGTATTCAGACCAGCATAGCCAGAGAGATAGAGACCGATATTACTTATCAGCAGGCCATGAGTATTGCCCGGAGGATTGAGGCTATGTTAGCCCGGGACAGGGAGGAGACAGAGACCAAGAGGTCTCGAGAGACTGGTCATTTTTCAGGAGCCCGTGCACCAGCAGCACGCTATGGTAGGGGTTTTGTGAGTCACCCCGTTCATTCAAATCTCCCAGCAGCCAGTGGTATTCCAGCTCCTCCTAGACCTCAGGAGCCTTATTATGCACCACCAGTATCTCAGGTGCCTCCTGCTCGAGGTGCTATCACTGGCCAGTCCAACAGGCCAGTTCAGAGTCAGCAGCGACTGCCATGTCCTCCGAGGGGTTGCTTTGAGTGTGGTGACCCTCGTCATATGATCAGAGATTTCCCCAGAGCGAGGAGGGGTGCACCACCTCAGACTTATCAGGCCCCACGTCTTCCACGAGGTCCCCCAGCTATTCTTCCAGCCCCAGCTGCTACCCCACCACCTCAGGCAGCTCGAGGTGGAGCTTGGGGAGGTCGAGGTCACCCTAGAGGGGGAAGCCAGGCCAGTTACTATGCTCTTTCGGCCCGATCTGAGGCCATTGCTTCAGATTCAGTCATCACATGTATTGTTCCCGTTTGTCATAGGGATGCATCAATATTATTTGACCCAGGCTCTACATATTTATATGTGTCTTCTTATTTTTCTTCACATCTGGGGATATCTCGGGATTCTTTGAGTTCCCCTGTTTATGTATCTATTCCGGTGGGAGATTCTCTTGTTGTGAACCGCGTATACCGGTCATGTTTGATTGCTATCAGTGGTTTTGAGACTAGATTTGATTTATTATTACTCAGTATGGTGGATTTCGATGTTATATTGGGTATGGACTGGTTGTCTCCCTACTATGCTATTCTTGATTGTCACTCCAAGACCGTGACGCTGGCTATGCCAGGATTACCGAGGTTAGAGTGGAGAGGTTCCTTAGAGTATACTCCCCGCCGAGTCATTTCTTTTCTTAAGGCTCAGCGGATGGTTGAAAAGGGGTGTGATGCGTATTTGGCTTATGTGAGAGATGTTAAGCTGACACCCCTACAGTTGAGTAAGTTCCAATTTTCAGGGACTATCCTGATGTATTTCCAGCTGATCTTCCAGGTATGCCACCCGATAGAGACATTGATTTTGATATTGACTTGTTGCCAGGCACTCAGCCCATTTCCATTCCTCCCTATCGCATGGCTCCTCCTGAGTTAAAGGAGCAGTTACAGGAGTTGCTTGAAAAGGGATTCATCAGCCCCAGTGTATCACCTTGGGGTGCTTCGGTGTTATTTGTGAAGAAAAAAGATGGCTCGATGCGTATGTGTATTGACTATCGGCAGCTGAATAAGGTGACAGTGAAGAAAAGGTACCCATTGCCTCGCATTGACGATATATTTGACCAGTTACAGTGTTCTAGGGTGTTCTCCAAGATTGATCTGCGTTCGGGTTATCATCAATTGAAGATTCAGGAGCCGGATATCCCGAAGACTGCTTTTAGGACCAGATATAGCCACTATGAGTTCCTTGTTATGTCATTTGGGCTGACCAACGCCCCAACAGCCTTCATGCACCTGATGCACAGGATATTTCGGCCTTATCTTGATACTTTCATCATTGTGTTCATTGATGACATTCTGGTATATTCTCGGTCCCAGGAGGACCATGAGCAACACTTGAGGACCGTGCTTCTGACATTGAGGGAGAAGAAGTTGTATGCCAAGTTTTCTAAGTGTGAATTTTGGCTTGATTCTGTGGCATTCCTAGTCCATGTGGTGTCTTCGGATGGGATCAAGGTAGATCCGAAGAAGGTGGAGGCGGTAGAGAGTTGTCCCAGACCTTCCTCAGCTACTGAGATCCGCAGTTTCCTCGGTTTGGCTGGGTATTATCGCCGTTTTGTGGAGGGATTTTCATCCATTTCAGCGCCCATGACCAGATTGACCCAGAAGAGTGAACCTTTTATATTGACTGAGGAGTGTGAGGAGAGATTTCAGAAGCTCAAGACAGCCCTAACTACAACCTCAGTGTTAGTATTACCCACAGGTCCAGGTTCCTATACAGTCTATTGTGATGCTTCGAGTATTGGCCTGGGAGCGGTGTTGATGCAGGACGGTAGGGTGATTGCCTAAGCGTCCAGGTAGTTGAAGGTGCATGAGAAAAACTACCATGTTCATGATCTCGAGTTGGCAGCGATTGTTCACGCCCTGAAGATATGGCGTCATTATTTATATGGTGTTTCCTGTGAGATATTAACGGATCATCGGAGTTTGCAGCACATATTCTGGCAGAAGGATCTAAATTTGCGCCAGCGTAGGTGGTTGGAGTTGCTAAATCACTATGACATCACTATATTATACCACCCGGGGAAGGCCAATATGGTGGCCGACGCCTTGAGTCCCCGGGCGGAGAGTTTGGGGAGTTTGGCTTACCTTCATGCAGCTGAGAGGCCTCTAGCGTTAGATGTTCAGTCCTTAGCCAGTCAGTTCGTGAGATTGAATCTTTCTGAGCCTTGCCGGGTATTAGCTCTTATGGTTGCTCGATCTTTCCTTTATGACTGTATCAAAGAGTGCCAGTATGATGATCCCTACCTTTTGGTTCTTCAGGATAGAGTCCGGCGGGGTGATGCCAGGGATGTGACCATAGGTGATGACGGGGTGATAATGATGCTGGGCCGTATTTGTGTACCTAACGTAGATGGGCTTTGGGAGTTGATTCTCGAAGAAGCCCATAGTTCGCGGTATTCCATCCATCCGGGTACCGCGAAGATGTACCAGGATATGAGATAGCACTATTGGTGGCGAAGGATGAAGAAGGATATAGTGGAGTTTGTAGCTAAGTGTCTCAACTATCAGCAAGTCAAATGTGAGCATCAGAGACCAGGAGGGTTACTTCAGCAGATTGAGCTTCCAGAGTGGAAGTGGGAGCGGATCAACATGGACTTTGTGGCTGGACTTCCTCGAACTTTGAGGAAGCATGATGCTATTTGGGTGATTGTGGATCGACTGACCAAATCAGCCCATTTTATTCCCGTGCTAACTACATATTCATTTGAGAGGTTGGCTGAGATTTATATCAGAGAGATTGTTTGCCTCCACAGTATCCCAGTATCTATCATTTCAGACAGAGGTACACAGTTCACTTTACGGTTCTGGAGAGCCGTCCAGTAGGAGTTAGGCACCAGGCTAGAGTTGAGTACAGCTTTTCATCCTCAGACGAACGGGCAGTCCGAGCGCACGATTCAGATTCTCGAGGATATGCTCCGTGCCTGTGTGATAGATTTTGGAGGGTCATGGGATCGATACTTGCCTCTTGCAGAGTTTGCTTATAACAACAGCTACCAGTCCAGCATTCAGATAGAGCCGTATGAGGCTTTGTATGGTAGGCGGTGCAGGTCTCCCGTGGGATGGTTTGGGCCGGGCGAGGCCCGATTGTTGGGTACAAACTTAGTTCAGGATGCCCTGGACAAGGTGAAGGTGATTCAGGAGAAACTTCGCACAGCTCAGTCCAGGCAGAAGAGCTATGCGGACCGGAAGGTTCGTGACTTGGCATTTATGGATGGTGATCGGGTTTTGCTTCGGGTATCGCCTATGAAGGGCATCATGAGGTTCGGGATGAAAGGCAAGCTGAGTCCGAGATTTATTGGCCCTTTTGAGGTGTTATGACGTGTTGGAGAGGTTTCTTATGAGCTAGCCCTACCTCCCAGCCTAGCAGGGGTTCATCCAGTTTTCCACGTCTCCATGCTCCGAAAGTATCACGGTGACCCAACTCATGTTTTGGATTTCAGCTCAGTCCAGTTGGACAAGGATCTATCATATGTTGAGAAGCTTGTGGCTGTATTGGACAAGCAGGTCAGAAAGCTCAGATCGAAGAATATTGCCTCAGTTAAGGTTCAGTGGAGGGGTCAGCCAGTCGAGGAGGTGACTTGGGAGACCGAGCAGGATATGCAGAGTCAGTACCCTCATCTTTTCACAGCTTCAGGTATGTTTCTATACTCGTTCGAGGACGAACAATTTTCTTAAGAGGCGGAGGATGTAACGACCCGGTCGGTCGTTTTGAGAATTAGTGCCCCGATCCCCTAATAACCGCTTCTCCCATGTCTATTTATGTTATTGGAACTTGTCGGAGCATTGAGTGATGAAATCCGGGGTGATTTTGGACACATAGTCCATAAATGTGGAATTTAGCTTTAGAAATCTGGCCGTAGCTAGAGTTGTGTGAAGACGGATCCGGAATGGTTTCCGTTGACTCCGTTAGATCCGTTGGGTGATTTCGGGGTTAGGAGCGTGTTCGGAATGTGTTTTCGAGGTAGGTTGTAGATTTTAGGCTTGAATTGGCGAAAGTTAGAATTTCGGCAATTTTGGCCGATAGGTGAAATTTTGATATCGGACACGGAATGGAATTCCGAAAGCGACAACATGTCCGTAATATCAATTGTGACCTGTGTGCAAAATTTGAGGTCATTCGGATGAGTTTTGACGTGTTTCGGCATCATATGTGAATTCTAGAAATTTCATAAGTTCTTAGGCTTGAATCTATGCATAATTAATGATTTTGATGTTATGAGATGTGTTTTTAAGACTCGACCAAGTTTGAACAAGGTATTAGGGTCAGTTGGTAGGTTTGGTTGAGGTCCCATGGGCCTCGGGGTTGTTTCGGATGCCCAACGGGTGAATTTGGAACCTTAAGAGCAGCTGAACCATTTCTGGTTCTTGAGTCTCGCACCTGCGATGGTTTTTCTGCAGGTGCGGACACCCACGTGCGAAGGGGGTGCACACAGGTGCGGACATAGCTTAGGCTGGCCCGACTCGTAGGGCCGGAAGAGTATGCGCAGGTGCGGAGCCGCACCTGCGACCCAGCCACCGTAGGTACGACCACCGGTCTTTTAATGAGTTTCCACACCTGTGATTGTGTTTCTGCAGGTGCGGCATCGCAGGTGCGATCCCACTGTCACATGTGCGAAATACCTGGGCTGGTTATATCAAAATCCGAGGGTTTGAAATTCATAACTCCAAAATCGATTGAGAGCTCGGGATTTGGTAATTTTTAGTGGAATTTGAAGAGGAGAATCATAGGTAACGTTTTCTAACCTTAATACATTTGTATATCAATAATCTCTATCAATTTCCTCAATCGAATCAATGAAATTGGATGAAAACCCATGAAATTAGGATAAAACTTCCCCAAGTAGAAATCTAAGGATTTAGGGAGATTTTGACGTCAGATTTTGTTGATTCTTTTTCGAGTGATTTCATGAGCGAATGGATGTTCGGGAAATATAAATTTTACCCGATTCCGAGATGTGGGCTCGGGGGACTTTTTGGGCGAATTTCCTAATTTCGCCTATTAGCTTAGAAATAATTAGCTATTTTGTTCCCTCGAAGTGATGTTTACATTATGCAATCGATTTGCATAGATTTGGGCCACCCAGAGTCGGATACTCGTGGAAAGAGCTTGGCATTGAGTTGATTTGCGCAGTCAAGGTAAGTGGGTTGCCTAACTCTATGTTGGGGACTTCCCCTTAGGCATTTTTATACTGATTTTGTTACGCGGACGCCGTGTACGCGAGTTGACGAGTGCGTACACGGGTCATTGTTGCTAAAATTCCATTTTTCCTTCCATGCAATCACTCATTCTCATTCCTATATTACTGTTTCCTGTCTTAATTGAGTAGTTATCTTAAGAATAAGCATGCCTACCTGTCCTTACTTGATTTCTTCTTATTTGCTACTAGTTGCACCATGTTTAGGTAGTTTTACTCTATTCTTGCCTGTTGCTTTTCCTGAACTGTTTAATTAAGCTGTATGTTGCATATTTAAATTGGGACTACGTACCGAGATCCGGGAGCTTTCCCCTGTACTGCATTGCATATTTAAATTGGGACTACGTACCGAGATCCGGGAGCTTTCCCCTGTACTGCATTGCATATTTAAATTGGGACTACGGACCGAGATCCGGGAGCTTACCCCCTGTACTGAGACGCATATTTAAGACTGAGATCCGGGAGCTTTCCTCTTGTACTGCATTGCATATTTACTGTTGAGATATATGTTGTGCTGAGCCTAGGGCTCTCTTTTTGTTATTAGTTCTTCCAGTTTCCATTAATCCTATTTCTCATTTGCTTATCTATATTTCACTATTTAAATTTATATATTGACTTATTTTAAAACTCAGTAGAGCCTCAACCTGACCTCGTCACTACTTGACTGGGGTTAGGCTTGGCACTTACGGAGTACCGAATGTGGAGTACTCAGGCCATTTCCTGCACATGTTTTCCCCATGTGCAGATCCAGGTACCAGCACACAGTACAGTGGCTAGGCGCATCTTAGCAGCTGCATAGGAGACCGCAAGGTAATTCTGCCGCGTCTGCAGGATCTCACGAGTCCCCTTCCTACTCTAGTACAAATATAGGAGATTTATAGATACATTTTCCTTATTTATTTGTATAGAGCTACAGTAGTTCAGAGTTTGTGACTTTGTGATATTCCGAGTTTTGGGAAAGTAAAAGCTGTAAATGCCGAGCGGCTAATACTTTTATAGTATTGCTTCTTCTTTACTGTTTCTATTATTGTTTTGCCTTATTTTCCGCAAGTTTTAGGCTTACCTAGTCGTAGGGACTAGGTGCCGTCACGAGACCGTTTGGAGGGTAATTCGAGTCGTGGCAGGCGATGACTCACGAGACCGGGGAAACAGAAAAGCTCCAGTAGATAGGAGAGTTCTGATCTGAGCTTGCATGCCAAGGAATTGAGCATCTCTAAGCCTTTCTCTTTCCTTGGCCGCTTCTAGATCGGATATGAGCTTTGTCACTGTCTCCCGCATAGCGGAGGGGCTCTCTCTATTAAGTTGCTCGCCTTACGATAACGTCCCTATTCCTTTCATTCCGCACCTATAGTGATGGAATTTTTTAGTAGGAAGATCGTATACCTTCCCCCATTTTGGACCGCCAACAGACTCCAACCATATTCTTTCAGCATCCTCGTCTGAAGGTTGGGTTGGCTCGCCCGATTCACCAGATGGATGACTACGAATGAATTCCTCTACGTTACTTTGGTAGCGACCCTATATTATTTTAAACTAAATCAGTATTTTAAAATTCTTATAAAAGTAAATTATAATACATAAATAAAATTGAAATCTTACATATGCAGTCGAGGCCCAGCCCTCGACCCACTATCACGACCCAATTTACCCTCCGAAAGGTATCCTGACAGCACCTAGCCTCTATGACTAGGTAAGCCTAATATTAAGGAAAAAATTTAATAAAAACACAAGAAGTAAAGAAAATAAGGGCATAATCTAAAATAGCAAAAGAAGTGCCGCTCGACTCATACAAAATATTCTCCCAATGACCCGGAATATCACAAAGTCACAAGCTTCTAATAACTACTGTAGCTCTAAACAAGTTTGGAAGTACATAAAGAGACTCTAAACGATGGAGCAGAAGGGGACTCTGAGGATTCTGCGAACGTGGCAGAAATACCTTGTAGTCTCCTAGAATCAACAGCAAATGCTATCCGCGAGGCTGATAGCTCATACCTGGATCTGCACACGAAAACATGTGCAGGAAAGGGCATGAGTACACCACATTGGTACTCAGTAGTGACGAGGTCAGGTTAAGGTCCTACTGGAGTAAAGATAATCAATTTAAAATAGTAAAGGAGATAAGTAAATTCTACAGTAAACAATTCAGGAAAACGTTTGAAAATTTAACAGTCAAGGGAGCCCTCGGCTCAGAACAAGGTAAACTCAAGGTGGAACCTCCCGGGATACCGTCCCGTAGTCCCAAATGACTATGCAGTGCAGGGGGATCTCCTGAAATACGTCTGTAGTCCCAAAGTAAATATACAGTACAGGGGGATCCCCCGGAATACGTCCGTAGTCCCAAAGTAAATATGCAGTACAAGGGGATCTCCCGGAATTCGTCCGTAGTCCCAAAATGAATATGCAGTACAGGGGGATCTCCCGGAATAAGTCTGTAGTCCCAATTTAAATATGCGATGCGAGATAAAATGACATATATGACATCAAATTTCTCCAGTTCATACTAATCACAGTTAAGGAAAGTAGGAGTTTAACTAAACATGGTGCACATGGAGTCAAATAAGAAATTAAACATGTAAGCATGATTTTCTTATCTAAGCTAAACAATTTAACATATTAGTGCAATTTAATAGAAGAAGAATGATTTATGTTTTAGGAAGGAAAGATGGGATTTTTTGCCATAACGGCCTGTGTACATACTCGTCACTACACGTACACGGCGCCCACACAAAATATATTATCAAATATCCTAAGGGGGAAGTCTCCAACACAAGGTTAGGCAAGCCACTTACCTCAACCGCTCAAATCAAATCGAGATCACGTTCTTGCCACGAGTATCCGACTCCAAATTGCCAGAAACTATTCAAAGTAATTGCATAATGTAAATATAGTTATAAGTAACTAATTCAACTAATTAATTTGAAGCTAAAATGCGAAACTAGGAAAATCGCCCAAAAAGTCCCCTAGGCCCACACCCCGGAATCGGGTAAAATTTACAAATTCTGAACACCCGTTCACTAACGAGAACACTCGAACAAAAATCATCAAAATCGATGTCAAAATCTCACTCAAATCTCGGATTTTCAATTGGGTAACTTCTTCCCCCATTTCCAAACTTTTACCCTCAAATTCCTTAATTATAAGAGGAAAACAACAATAGATTATTGTATTATGACCAAAATAGAGTTAGAATTCATTACCCAATGATTCTCCTTAAAAAACCCTCGAGAAATCGTCTCCCACCGAGCTCCAAATTGAATTTTGTGTTATGAAATTTCAAACCCTCGAATTCCCTATTTCTGCACAGCGATTTCCGCATCTGCGGCTGATGGGCCGCACCTGCGGTTCCGCACTTGCATTTCCGCACCTGTGAAAAAAGCATCGTTGGTGCGAAAACAACTTATTTGGGCCGAGGCCGCATATGCGGTCACTGAGTTGCATCTGCGGTTCCCCAGTCGCATCTGCGGTCCCTAATATCTTGGCCTTCTTCCTCTTCTGCGAACACCACCACCGCACATGCGTGTCCGCACATGCACACTCCCGTCCGCAGGTGCGAAACACCAGAACCAACAACACCAGATTTTTGCCTAAGTCCAATTTTCTTCCCGTTGAGCATCCGAAACACACCCGAGGCCCCGAGACATCAACAAAACCTAACAACTAGTCCTATAACATCATTAAGACTTAGTCGAGCCTTCAAACCATATCGAATAACACCAAAAATAAGAATTAAATATGAATTCGAGCCTAAGAACTTAACATTTTTCCAAAATCCTCAAATGATGCCGAAACACGTCATGTCCGAATAACCTCAAATTTGACACATGAGTCACAATGACACTACGAACCTACAGTCACTTCAAGAATTTCATTCCGAGTTCGATATCAAAGTTTTCCCTATCGGTCGAATTCGCAAAAATCTAACTTTCACCAATTCAAGCCTAAATCTACTACAAACCACCAAAACACATTTCAGACGCGCTCCTAACCCCCAAAATCACACAATGGAGCTAACGGAGTCGACGAAATTCCATTCCGGATCCATCTTCACACAGTTCTAACTACGGTCCAAATTCTAAGGCTTAACTCACAACCATGGACTAAGTGTCCCAAAATTCTCCGAATTCTATAATTAATCACTTCGGCAAGTCCCAATAGCAGAAACAAATGTAGGGAAAGCAGTTATTAGAGAATCGGGGATCTAACTCTCAAAACAACCGGTCGGGTCGTTAAATTCTCCCCCTCTTAAAACAATCGTTCATCCTCGAACGAGTAATAAAACATACCTGAAGCTGTGAAAAGATGAGGGTACTAGCTGCGCATATCCTGCTCGGTCTCCAAGTCGCCTCCTTGACTGGCTGACCCCTCCACTGAACCTTTATTGATGCAATATTGTTTGACTTGAGCTTTCTGACCTGCCTATCCAAAATGGCTATTGGCTCCTCAATGTAAGATAGATCCTTGTCCAACTAGACAGAGCTGAAATCCAGAACATGAGCCGGATCACCGTGATACTTCTGAAGCATAGAAACGTGGAATACTGGATGAACTCCTGCTAGGCTGGGAGGCAAGGCAAGCTCATAAGCAACCCCCCTCCTCATAAACAAAACCCGATCACCAGTCATAAATGCAAAATCACGAACCTTCCGGTCCGCATAACTCTTCTGCCTGGACTGGGGTGTGCAAAGTCTTTCCTGAATCACCTTTACCTTATCCAAGGCATCCGAGACCAAGTCTGTACCCAACAGTCGGGCCTCGCCCGGCTCAAACCATCCAACTAGGGACCGGCACCGCCTACTGTACAAAGTCTCATACGGTGCCATCTGAGTGCTGGAATGGTAACTATTATTATAAGCAAACTCTGCAAGTGGCAAGTATTGGTCCCATTACCCTCAGAAATCCATCACACATGCACGTAGCATATCCTCAACAATCTGAATCGTGCGCTCAGACTTCCCGTCCATTTGAGGGTGAAAGGTTGTGCTCAGCTCCACCCTAGTACCCAACTCCTGCTGAACGACTCTCCAGAACCGTGATGTGAACTGTGTACCCCTGTCTGAAATGATGGATACTAGAATAGCGTGAAGGAGGACAATCTCCCTGATATAAATCTCAACCAACCTCTCTGAGGAGTATGTAGTCAACACTGGAATGAAATGGTCTGACTTGGTCAGCCGATCCACGATCACCCGAATAGCATCAAACTTTCTCAAAGTCCGTGGAAGTCCAACTACAAAGTCCATGGTTATCTGCTCCCACTTCCACTTTGGGATCTCTAACCTCTGAAGTAGTCCACCCAGCCTCTGGTGCTCACATTTGACCTGCTGACAGTTGAGACACTAGGCCACGAATCCAACTATATCTTTCTTCATCATCCTCCACCAATAGTGTTGCCTCAAGTCCTGGTACATCTTCGCGGCACCCGAGTGAATGGAGTACCGCGAGCTATTGGCCTCCTAAAAAATCATCTCCCGAAGCCCATCGACATTGGGCACACAGATCCGACCCTGCATCCTCATCACGCCATCATCACCTATAGTCACATCTCTGGCATCATCTCGCCGGACCCTATCCTGAAGAACCAGAAGGTGGGGATCATCATACTGACGCTCTCTGATGCGGTCATTAAGAGAAGACTGAGCAACCTCAAAAGCTAATACCCGGCTAGGTTCTGAAATATCCAATCTCACGAACTGACCGCCTAAGGCCTGAACATCCAAGGCTAAGGGCCTCTCAGCTGCCGAAAGATATGCCAAACTCCACAAACTCCCCGCCCGGTGACTCAAGGTGTCGGCCACTACATTGGCCTTCCCCTGGTGGTACAATATAGTGATATCATAATCTTTAAGTAGCTCCAACCACCTCCGCTGATGCAAATTAAGGTCCTTCTGCCTGAAAAAGTGCTGCAAACTCCGGCGATCAATGTAAATCTTACAGGGAACACCGTAAAAAATAATGATGCCATATCTTCAGGGCATGAACAATGGCTTCCAACTCGAGGTCATGAACTGGATAATTCTTCTCATGCACCTTCAACTCTTTGGACGAGTAGTCAATCACCCTAACGTCCTGCATCAATACCGCTCCAAGGCCAATCCTCGAGGCATCACAATAGACAATGTAGGACCCCGAACCTGTTGGCAATACTAATACTAGGGCTGTAGGCAAAGCTATATTGAGCTTCTGAAAGCTCTCCTCGCACTCCTCAGTCCACCTGAACGGAGCACCCTTCTGGTTCAGCCTGGTCATAGGTGCTGCAATAGATGAAAACCCCTCTACAAAGTGACGGTAGTACCTCGCCAAACCAAGGAAATTACGGATCTTCGTAGCTGATGACAGTCTAGGCCAACTCTGTAGCGCCTCCACCTTCTTCGGATCTACCTTGATCCCATCACAAGAAACTATGTGGCCCAAGAACGCCACTAAATCAAGCCAGAATACACACTTAGAAAATTTTGCATACTATCTCTTCTCTCCCAAAGTCTGAAGCACGGTTCTCAAGTGCTGCTCATGATCCTCCCGAGATCGGGAATATACCAGGATGTCGTTAATAAAAACAATGACGAAGGAATTAAGATAAGGCCGGAATACACTGTGCATCAAACGCATAAAGGCTGCTGGGGCATTGGTCAACCCAAATGACATGACATGAAACTCATAGTGACTATATCTGGTCCTGAAGGCAGTCTTCGGGATGTCCGGCTCCCGAATATTCAACTGATGATAGCCAGAACGCAAGTCAATCTTTGAAAATACCCTGGCACCCTGTATTTGATCAAATAAATCATCGATGCGAGGCAAAGGATACATGTTCTTCATTGTAACCTTGTTCAACTGCCGATAATCAATACACATACGCATAGAACCATCATTTTTCTTCACAAATAAGGCCGGATCACCCCAAGGCGATACACCGGGCCTGATGAAACCCTTATCAAGCAGCTCCTGCAATTACTCCTTCAAATCCTTCAACTCAGGAGGAGCCATACGATAGGGAGGAATAGAAATAGGTTGAGTTCCCGACAATAAATCAATGCCGAAATCATTATCTCTATCGGGCGGCATACCCTGAAGATCAGCTGGAAATACATCAGGGAAGTCTCTCACTACTGGGACTAACTCAACTGTAGGGGTATCAACAGTGACATCTCTCACATAGGCCAAATATGCATCACACCCCTTATCAACCATCTGTTGAGCCTTAAGAAAAGAAATGACCCTGTGGGGAGTATACTCTAAGGTACCTCTCTACTCTAATCTCGGTAAGCCTGGCATAGCTAGCGTCACGGTCTTAGCGTGACAATCAAGTATAGCATAATGGGGCGACAACCAGTCCATGCCCAAGATAACATCAAAAATCTACCATACTGAGTAATAACAAATCGAACCTGGTCTAAAAACCACTAAGAAAAATCAAACACGATTGATATACGCGGTCCACAACTAGAGAATTTCCCACATGAGTAGATACATAAATAGGGGAACTCAGCGAATCCCGAGATATCCTCAAATGTGAAGAAAAATAAGAAGACACATATGAATACGTAGATCCTGGGTCAAATAATACTGATGCATCCCTATGGCAGATAGGAACAATACCTGTGGTGACTGAATCTGAGGTGACAGCCTTTGAACGGGCTGGAAGGGCATAGTACCTGGCTTGACCTCCCCTTCTAGGGCGACCTCTACCTCCCCGACCTCTACCTCGAGCTGCCTAAGAAGGTGGAGTGGCTGCAGGGACTGGAAGAATGGTCGGAGGACCCGATGGAGCACGTGGAGCCTGATAAGCCTGTGGAGGTGCACCCCTCCTGGATCTGGGGCAATCTCTAACCATGTGAGGAGTGTCACCACGCTCTAAACAACCCTTTGGAGGATGCTGCGGCTGAAACAGACTTGAAATTGACATGCTGGACTGGCCGATAATAGCACCTCGAACTGGAGGCACACTAGATACTGGCGGTGCATAATAGGGCTCTTGAGGTTTAGGAAGAGCTGGAATACTGTTGGCTGCTGGAAGAGCTGAATAAACAGGGTGACTCACAAAACCCCTACCATAGCGTGTTGCTGGTGCACGAGCTCCTAAGAAATGACCAGTCTCTCGAGACCTCTTGGCCTCTCTCTCCTCTCTGTCCCGAGAAAACATGCCCTCTACCCTCCTAGCAATACTCATTGCCTGATGATAAGCGATATCCATCTCCAACTCTCTGGACATACTGGTCCGAATACTGGGGTGGATTCCCTTAATGAAGTGACAAACCATCTCTCTGACTGTGGCAACCAAAGTTGCTGCATGACGAGCTAACTCACTGAAACGGATTTCATACTCCGACACAGTCATAGAACCCTAGCGCAGCTGCTCAAACTCTGCGCGCCAAGCATCCCCGAGGCTCTGAGGGACATACTCACGTAATAACAATCATGAAAACTAAGTCCAAGTGAGTGAGGTTGCCTCGTCCGGACTACTCAGCTCATAGGCACACCACCATTGATATGCCGCTCCCCTCAGCTGGAAAGCGGTGAAAGAAACACCACTCGTCTCCACAATTCCCATAGTGCGAAGAATACGATGGCACTCCTCAAGAAAACCCAGAGCTTCATCTGAAGCTAGTCCACTGAAAGTAGGTGGGTGGTACTTCTTGTACCTCTCAAGCTTGGGCTACTCTGCCTCAGAAGCAGCTACCCTGGTCTCATGCTGAACAGGAGCCACTGGGGGCATAGGAATATACTCTAGGGCCTGATCAACCTAGGCCCTCTGCTCAGGAGTGCGGGCTGAGGGAGTCTGTGCCCCTTCCCCGGCCTGAGATATAGCGGGAGCTATCGAAAGTAGTCCAACCTGAGCAAGAGTGCTGAACATGCTCATGAACTGAGCTAAAGTCTCCTGGAGGGATGGAGTACTAATAGGAATATCTGGTGTCGGCCCTCTAGCCGGAGCTACTGGGGGCTCCTCTAACGCAGCTCTCACAGGTGCTCGGTTGCACCGCGTGGTCGTCCTCTACCCCGGCCTCTGGCGGCTCTGGCAGGGGGATCGAGTGCCTAATTGTCGGTCTTCCAAGTATGGGTCCTCACCATCTATGAGAAAGAATAGAATAAAGTTTTACAATTTTGATGTCAATAACTCGTACGACAAGGAAATCAAAGGGATATAATTGTTCTTAATAGTTACATAGCCTCCCGAAGATAGATACGGAGGTCTTCGTACCAATTCGCGAGAATCTACTAAACTGGCTTGCGACTCGTGACTCCTATGAACCTAGGGATCTGATACCAACTCGTGACGACCCAATTTACCCTCCGAAAGGTATGGTGACGGCACCTAGTATCTACGACTAGGTAACCCTAAATAAAAACAGAAGAATAAGGAAAATAAGGGCATAATCTAAAATAGAAAACATAGTGCCGCTCGGCTCATACAAAATACTCTCCCAATGACCCGGAATTTCACAAAGTCACAAGCTTCTAATAACTATTGTAGCTTCGAACAAGTCTGGAAGTACATAAAAAGACTCTAAACGGTGGAGTAGAAGGGGACTCTGAGGACTCTGCGGATGCAGCAGAAATACCTTGTAGTCTCGTAGAATCAGCAGCAAATACTATCTGCGAAGCTGATAGCTCATACCTAGATCTGAACATGAAAACATGTGCAGGAAAGGGCATGAGTACACCACATTGGTACCCAGTAAGTCCCAAGCCTAATCTCGGTCAAGTAGTGACGAGGTCAGGTTAAACCCCTACTGGAGTAAATATAATCAATTCAAAACAGTAAATGAGATAAGTAAATTCTGCAGTAAACAGTCAAATAAGTAATTAAACACGTAAGCATGCTTTTCTAATCTAAGCTAAGAAATTTAACATATTAGTCTAATTTAATAGAAGAAGAACGATTTATGTTCTAGGAAGGAAAGATGGGATTTTTTTTGAAATAACAAACCGTGTACATACTCGTCACAAACGTACACGGCCCCCACACAACTAATAATATCAAGTATCCTAAGGGGGAAGTCCTCAACACAAGGTTAGGCAAGCCACTTACATCAACCGCTCAAATCAACTTGAAATCACGTTCTTGCCATGAGTATCCGACTCCAAATGGCCCGAATCTATTCAAAGTAATTGCCTAATGTAAATATAGCTATAAGTAACTAATTCAACTAATTAATTCGAAGCTAAAACGCGAAACTAGGAAAATCGCTCAAAAAGTCCCCCGGGCCCACGCATCGGAATCGGGTAAAATTTAGAAATTATGAACACCCGTTCACTAACGAGGACACTCGAACAAAAATTATCAAAATCCGACGTCAAAATCTCACTCAAATCTCGGATTTTCAATTGGGGAACTTCTTCGCCCATTTCCAAACTTTTACCCTCAAATTCCTTAATTAGAAGAGGAAAACAACAATAGATTATTGTATTATGATCAAAATATAGTTAGAATTCGTTACCTAATGATTCTCCTTCAAAAACCCTCGAGAAATCGTCTCCCACCGAGCTCCAAATCGAATTTTGTGTTATGAAATTTCAAACCCTCGAATTCCCTATTTCTGCCCAGCGATTTCCGCATATGTGGCTCATGGGCCGCACTTGTGGTCCCGCACCTACGAAAAAGGCATCACAGTGCGAAAACAACTTATCCGGTCTGGGGCCGCATCTGCAGTCAGTGGGCCGCATCTGCGGTCCCTGGTGCCTTGGCCTTCTTCCACTTCTGCGAACACCACCACCGCACCTGCGGACTCCCCTCCGCAGGAGCGAAACACCAGAACTAGCATCACCAGATTTTTTCCTAAGTCTAATTTTCATCCCATTGAGCATCTGAAACACACCTGAGGCCCTCGAGACATCAACCAAACCTACCAACCAGTCCTATAACATCATTCGGACTTAGTCCAGCCTTCAAACCACATCGAATAACACCAAAAACAAGAATTAAACATGAATTCGCGCCTAAGAACTTAGCATTTTTCCAAAATCCACAAACGATGTAGAAACACGTCAAACCTAGTCTGAATGACCTCAAATTTGACATACAGGTCATAATGACACTACGAACCTACAACCACTTCCAGAATTCCAGTCCGAGTTCGATATCAAAATTTTCTGTATCGGCCGAATTTGCCGAAAATCTAACTTTCACCAATTCAAGCCTAAATCTAATGCAAACCTTCAAAAAACATTCCGGACGTGCTCCTAATCCCAAAATCACACAACGGAGCTAACGGAGTTAAAGGAATTCCGTTCTAGATCCGTCTTCATACAGTTCCGTCTATGGTCCAAATTCTATGGCTTAACTCACAATTAGGGACTAAGTGTCCCAAAACTCTCCGAATTCCATAAATAATTATTCCGGCAAGTCCCAATAGAAGAAAAAAATGTGGGGAAAGCAGTTATTAGAGGATCGAGTCTCCAACTCTCAAAACGACCGACCGGATCGTTAAACCCACCTATCTTGATCCCCTTCTTCCTTCTTATTTACAATATGCACCTCCTTGAATAGCTCATCATCGCTCATTGGACGCCCATACTTCTTTTCCTGAAAACAAATTAATTTAGTTAATAAACAGAATAGATATACTTAGACAAGTAAAATAATTTAAGCAATTACCAATCTTCTTTTTATTGTCCCTAGGCTGATCGCACCTCCAGTGTGCAAGGAGCCTCCTTTCTCAGATGCGCGAGCTTTCTTTTCTTTTCTGCTCGTCTCTAAGAACTCCGCGGTAAGACATTTTCTTTGCAAATCATTCCATAAATTCTCAAGTAACCAGCCAGGCCTCTTATTCTTCTTTCTAGCATCCGAGAAAGCATCCGCCAATCTCTTGCGATTTTTATGATGAAAATTTGCAGCCACTTCCGTGCTATAGCGGTTTTCCCATACACACTTGCTCTGTATTTTGAAAGTTAAATATTAGATGGAAACATCATACATATAAATTATTAAACTGCTTAAAATAATATGTATACCTTAAATTGATCAAAAATTTGCTCCTTCAGCGAGAATGGGAAATCAGTCCAAGTCACATAAGGGTCATCATAAAGCTTTCTGATGGCATTGGTGATTATCTTCGTAGTCTTAACCTGTCCTGAACCTGCAATTTAACAATAAAAACACATTAATATCTTAGTAGCGTTACAAAACCATAGATGCAAAAATAACAAATAACACTTACCCATCACCCTCAGGGACTATGATGATCCTGCCATATCGATCATAATGCACTACCTCGTCATCATCATCTGTATCAGAGGCATGTAGACGGTGTATAGGGTGAGAACTACTTCCTCGCATGCGAAGACCTGAAATAGATGAAGTCGATGATGAAGATGGTTTCAATCCCTGTGACTGCGACATAGCTGGATGCGACCCAAATGGTTGTGATACTGATGGTTGTGACCCAAGTGGCTATGACCCGAGTGGCTGTGACATGGATTGATGCGATCCATGTGGCTGTGATATGTAGGGATGTAATCCACGTGGATGTGATGTAGATCGCTGCGATCCAGATGGCTGTGAGGCAGCTGGACTGTATGTCGGACGTATAGTCCTATGGCCTTCTGATGGGAGACCTGGTGTCTGGATGAAGGTGTAGGGCTCGTGATGCTGTGGCAGCACAGTATAGCCGTGTGGTAGAGGATAAGACCTAGGCATCTCTGAAAAGGGTGGACAAGAGGGACTATTATTATCTACCCTCCTCTTTTCCTTCCGAGCCTTTTCTCGACCCCGAGAACTAGTAGGGTCATTGTTACCTTGACCCTTGCATGCCATCTGCATAATATAATACATATTTAGATTGAAACATATAAGAAAATAGCTATAAAATGAGAGTGCTTTAAAAAACCAACTTATTAATCCTCATCAACGTATTGTTCCTCGTCTGAGAATTCTTCGTCCTCACTTGTTTGAGCTTCATCAGTGGATTCTTCGTCCTCATTTTCTATAATTGTTACTTCATTTATATCAACTTCTTCCAATATGCATTCAGGATGTTCCAAATCATTTTCTAACTGATCGTCCACTATTTGGTGAACACTGGAGATATCGTTTTGATATGCAACATCTAACACATTCTCGACTTCCACCATACCTACAGGCTTAGTTTTTATTACAACCCAATAATCGGACTTATTCTGCTGCAATGGATAAGGAACATAATACACTTGCCTAACGTTATGTGCAATTATGAAAGGATCATAGTGATCATATTCCCTCGTATGATTAACCTCAATTATGTTGTATTGGTGGTGTACTCTTGTACCTCTTGTTGGATTTGGGTCAAACCACTTGCATCTAAAGAGTATCAATTTCTTATATGGCCAACCTGTATATTCTAGTTGTAATATTTATTTGACCACATCATAATAATCAATATCTCCAACTTGGTTGGCATCACCACCTTGAACTCACACCCCGCTGTTGTTGCTATTTTTATTTTTAGAGCAATCCTCTGTATGAAACTTATAACCATTCACTACGTACTTAGACATTGTTATGACCTGAAGCCCAAGTCCCCAAGATGTATCTTTCAAAAATTGATTTACACCATTATTTAAATTATCTACCTACATAGTGTTAAAAAAATTCATAAGTTAGCACAACTTATGAATCTATTTTTATAGATGCCTTATCATAATTTTGGTATTTGTTTTCGAAGTCCTGGCTGAGTAGCACAATGAATAGATTTATATTTACATTGAATGCAACAATATTAATCTTTATATGACTTTTGCACATTTTTTAGAAAACACTTGAAAAATAAGCTTCAATATCGCAAGTCTACGCAATTTAAAGAAGTTGAAATAATTTGCTACACTCATGCACAATAATATTATTACCTTGGCCAATTAAACCTCACTTTTTCTCAAAGGTAAAAGAAAATACTTTGCGTTTACATTAAAATAAATAAACTATATATAGGTCAATAAATTATAGAAGATCATAATACCTCATGAGAGACAATATAATAATGAAATTCAAAGAAGATCCGAGACAACACTAAAAGTAGTTAAAGAGATGAAGAACCTCCGTTGCCAATATATAAGAACCTTTAACTCTGTTCTTATACCTTGCTTTGCAACTACATTGTTAGTGATATATATACTCTAACTGTCTTTTATTAATTAAAGATCTAGACAACTGTAACAGTGAAACACTGTAATCGTTTGCTTCTAAGCCACTTTAATTTTGTTTTCACATTTTGAAAAAAATACTTTTCAAAAGTAGTTTTTTTATATCTAAGTTAGTGTCTCTAATCTAATCTCGCTGAGCAATATGATAGTTAAGAAGTTACTTAGTTTAATTAGCAAAATATTTCAAGAGGTTTAAAAACTCTATGTAGGAAGAAGTTTATAAATAACGGATGTGATAATCAGAGGCGGACCCAGTATTTTTACACGACAGCATATTATTTTACTCAACCAGCGCCCGTGAAATACTTAATGATCATTATGTCAAGTATTTTAAATTAATTATTTTTAAAGTATATATATAAGATTTGCATTGAAGCTTAAGGGATCCGGTGACCCTTTGTTATAACATATAGGTCCACCTATGGTGTTAATGATTTAATTACTTCCTAGCTGTTACAAACTACACATACATGGTATGTTAGAAGCGCTTCATATCCCAACAACTGATGTACTAATTTCAAGTTTGCAATTAATTTAGAAGCTAAAGCAGAAAGCTCCAATGCTAATGACGGTAACGCACTTTGCTTGAGTTTATTGACTTTTGGCAGATTCATTGTACAATATAAATTGAGAGCTTTTTGTTGCCTAATTAATTGTAACTAAAACGGAATATTTATCAACCTTGACATTTGCGGTGTTTATTTAAATTTTTGTATATTGATAATAAAAAGAATATTCTATGATTGAAGGGCAAAAAAAGTCCTTCAACTTTTGACGTCTGTTTTAGTCTTTTAATTTTGCATGTCGGAGCTTCCCACTTTTAGTATAACTAGTCCTTTGGCACGCACGTTGCGCATCTATCCCATATAATTAGTATAAAATTGAAAAAATTGTATCGTTTTGTACATGGATGGTAAAACGCTTTGAATCATGATTGTATTTATAAGAAAATAATTGCATTTAGAAATAATAACAATCTGAATATGTAAGCTAAGAAAAATAGAAGGAGAAAATAAAATGTATGAACTTGTTATAAATAGAATTCTATTTATGGTGAATGTTTATATTCTAGAGAGATTCTAGGGTTTGTTACTTGGTGGCTAAGTCACTCTTTCCCTATAAATAGAGAGGTCCTCTTCCATTGTAATTCATCCCAAAATTCAATAAGAATTTCCTCTCTCTCTTTCTCTGCAATATTGTTGTTCTTCCTTTATTGTTTCATAACACGTTATCAACACGAGACTCTACCGTCTCAAGAAGCTCTTTGAGAAGATTAAGGTATAACTTTCTCCTCTCCTTTTCTTTTAATTATGACTGACATTATGAAAAGAAAGTTCGTTGCCCTTGAAATTTCGGGCAAGAACTATATGACATGGGTGTTAGATGCTAAAATCCATTTAGATGCAATGGGTCTTGGAGACGCCATTAAAGATAAAAACAAAGCATCTACCCAAGACTGTGTTAAGGCCTTGATTTTCTTGCGCCATCACCTTGACGAAGGGTTGAAAATACAATATCTCACAGTCAAAGATCCACTTATTTTGTGGAATGACTTAAAAGAAAGATATGACAACTTAAAGTTGGTCACTCTTCCACAAGCACTGATTGGGCTCATCTGAGGCTCCAAGACTTTAAGTCTGTTTCTGAATATAATTCTGCGATGTTCAGAATTACTTCTAAATTGAAACTCTGTGGAGATACTATTATTGATTATGATATGCTTGAAAAAACGTTTACAACGTTTCATGCTTCCAATATGGTCTTGCAACAGCAATACCGAGAGAAAGGTTTCAAGAAGTACTCAGAGTTGATTTCTCTTCTCCTTGTGGCTGAGCGAAATAATGACTTGCTCATGAGAAATCACGAAAATCGACCCACTGGGTCTACACCATTGACTGAAGTGAATGAAGTGTATTCCCATTATGCCAAACGTGAGAAAGGCCGTGACCCTATTAATGATCGTGGTCGTGGTCGTGGCCGTGGACAAGGAAGAAGTTTCCCTGGTGTTAATCACCCCCCAAAGAAAAATAACCACCAAAAGTGGAAAGGGAAATATGAGAAGCCAAAGGCAAATGGTTCAGAAACTGAATGTTATCGTTGCGATGAAAAAAGGCATTGGGCAAATATTTGTCGTGTACCAAGACATTTGGTTGAGCTTTATCAAGTATCTCTAAAGAATAAAGGCCCTGAAGCCAATTTTGTCTCTAACAATGATTTTGACATCACCCACTTGGATGTGTCAGACTTCTTTGAGCGCCCTAATGGAAAAATAGACCACTTGATCAGTGATGGATCCATGGTTAAAGATGATTGAGTAGTTTGATTATTATATTTTTTTTCTTTTACCTATTTGTAGTAGTTAGTGAATAAATATCATGTAATAATAGTTCTTTACATGAGTAGTAGTCATTAGTATCAATTAGTACTGTTTATCCTTTGTGACTAATATTATACGATTATTCATTGAATTCACACTTAATTGCTACAAATTACCTTGCTAATCTCAAAAGCAAAACTCCGAGATCGCTTTATCCCCCATTTAATAGGATTTTTATTTGTAGTAATAAGCAGAATTATTATTTTATACCACAAGTCTCGTAGTATTTATTTTGTACCGAATTCAAAGTAGGTTTCTAACAATCCTTGGAAAATATCTACAAGACAAAAATATCCTTAATTACCTATTTAGTTTTTGGCAATAAATATGAAATATTACCATACACAAAACAAAGATACACCTAAAGAGCACCAGATACTTTGACCACCTCCTAGGAAGAGTGCCAATAGTATAAGGCCTCTAAGCAACAGAAACTAGTTACAAATTTTCTGTATGAGCAACCTACACCTAGTGCCCTATGTTCTCCTTATAACATATCTATTTTTTTTCCTCATTTCCTTATTAATCTGTTGTATAACTAACTCCTTATTCACGTGAATGTCTCTGAAGATTTACTATGACAAACAGACTAAGAATTTTATTACAATGAAAATTGTATGGATGATGAGGTTTGCATGATTACATCAGTGAATGGTAAGTTTGCAAATTGCAATGCGATTGTATATTGATAAAAAAGTGTTATGATTTATTCACAAAGTTACTTAGTGCATAATTTAGACGTAATGATTTATACTGCATTAACTCCCGATTCATCCGGTTCCCTTTTTATGAAAATATGCACCTATTAAACTATAAAGCCAATATGTTTACATGCCTTAATTAATGTATTCTATTGATGTACAATAATAAGTATTTTTGGATTGAGCATAATGATTGTCAAGTGTTCCATGAACTTCCTTCATGATTAAATTTTGGATTTAAGGTAAGTATTTTACTTTATTTTTCTCTTTTAAATTCTTGACATTCTATAATTTTATTTGATATGCAAGCAAAGAAAATAAACTTTGATTATAACTCTTATAGAGTTTGCAAGAAATTATAACCACCCGAAGTGGTAAAATTTCTATGCATTGTCATGATCAAATTCATGTATGATTGTGGGCAAAGAAGTGGAAACTCGTCCCATTGAATTTTCTTCATTCTCATTACCCTTAAGAGAATGTGATAGCAATATGTAATAATTCTAAAAGAAGACATAATTATTACTGTGAAGGTATCAATGGATGTGAACGTGGTAATCGACGAAATCATGATCGTCATCATTGTGATAACTGGAATAATAAGAATTCTCAAAATAATCTTTCACTATTTGAAAGTTATATTTGTCATCAATTTGACATGAAATTCGTAAAGCACACATAGATGATTATGGTTCATTCATGATATGAATTTGACAACATCTGATTTATGAATACATGTTCATTGTTGGAAGAATATGTAAGTGCTAGTGGTAGTGAATATACTACACTCACCTCTAAAAGGAGGTTTGAGATGATATAAGAAAATAATGTCATTATTATGGCATGAATGATCATTGGTCACGTACTTATTGTACGCCAAACTATTTGGAAATGTGATTATTAAAGGATAACACTAATGCAAGAAACAGATCTTGCATATAATTTTGACAATGACCATAATTTATAACTTTCCCCTTGAAGAGATATTCACCATATGAATATTGATGAATATGTGGTAGTACAAAATTAATTGAGAGCTCTGGAAGAGCCAATTATTACTATTTTGGAGGAATACAATTGATTATCATGTCAATTTATTGTGTTGTGGTAAGTCTCAAAGAAACTTATTGAGTTTCTAAACTATTCGTGAAAGTGATTGAATATATTGAGACTATAAATAAAGAAAAAAATTAATATATTCTATTACTACAACTTGTAGCGGTGTAATATGTATGTTAAAGTTACCCGCTTTATTCTCCAGTTTGTATTACACAAATAAAAGAATACCACAATAAAATGAATGTTTATTGATATATAAACTCATATCATAATAAACTTGGAGTTTATTGATAATTGCACACGTCATGGTATAAACTTGAAGTTTATCAATATTGATAATTTATCCAGTTGGCATAATTGGTTTAGCCATATCAATTTAAGTATGATGTGCAAAAATAAAAGAGAATTCACATGGGTAAATATTAAAGAACTAGAAAGTTCTTTATGAATTCTCTTATGTTACTTGTTCTCATTAATTAATAGACCAACTAAAAGTGGGATTGAGTCCCATGAATGCTAGAAATATCAAAGGTGAATATGAGCCCATTCACTGCCATGTATACCACATAAGATGCATCTATGAGATGGTTACATGTGCAATTATTTTTAACCGGCAACCTGTTGTTTGCGTGGTAACTTGCTCAATAATTTAATTTAGAGCATAATTTCCATATTGTCTATTCAAGATAGTTCAACTTGATAAATTGGTTTACATCGTAGTTGGTCTGGAAAAATAATTTATTGAGTGCCTCCACTTAATTTATAAATAATTGTTTATGAGAACAAAGTTATCTATATCAATTTAATATACATTATATACCAAAGTATATTATTTTCTCCACTCACAAGTGGTTTAGGGTCAGGAACCAAATAATTCCATCTTATTATTATTGGTGTGCAGGGTATATTTTGACTAATACCATAACGCACAAAGATGTGTTCTCAAAGTTTATGAAACAAGTTAGTTTTTTCTAACATGAGGGGGAGATATGATAAACAGTTGAGAAAAAGTTACGTGAAATGAATTGTCATTTGNTAATACCATAACGCACAAAGATGGGTTCTCAAAGTTGAGGAAACAAGTTAGTTTTTCTAACATGAGGGGGAGATATGATAAACAGTTGAGAAAAAGTTACGTGAAATGAATTGTCATTTGTACATCTAGATCCTCGAATAAGATAATATGAACTTGAAGTTCATAAAAAGATAATTCATCTGCAGTATATTGCAAAGCATGCAGACGCATTTGCTGACCCAAAGAAAGTAACTATATTCTCATTGCAAATGCTACCATTAAGTCCTAGAAGGAAAAAGTCTATGGTACGCTTAAAGCGATATAGACAAATTAGTTTCAAATAAACTTCTTGATAATGAAGATGAGCAAATGATCATAATAAAGGAGTCAAGTGATTTAGAAGATCACATGACATAACACTTCATAAAATCTCAAGAGAGGTTCAGGTACCTGCATATATGAATGAAAAGATCTCTATGTCATGTCTATATGAAAATAAGGAGGTTGGAACCGATATAAAATATTTGTCGACGACATTTATAATAGCGCTAAATATATATGAGGATCTTAAGTCTGGAGAAACAATTCAAGTAGAATTGGTTTCATATGAAAGACATATAGTTTTGGACCTACAGTTCAAACACTTAAAAGTATAAATTCAATGATATGTGCAATCGGTTTTCGATATCTTATTTGTCTAGCATGACATGAAAACTTTATATGCATCTAATTAAAGTCTATTTATATGACTTAAANCTTTTTCCTTTTCTAGAATTTTTTTCCCATTGGGTTTTATTTTAGTTAAGATTTTAATGAGGCACATTATTTGTTGAATATACATTCAAGGGGGAGTGTTATAAATAGAATTCTATTTATAGTAAATGTCTATATTCTAGAGAGATTCTAGGGTTTTTTACTTGGTGGCTAAGTCACTCTTTCCCTATAAATAGAGAGATCCTCTTCCATTGTAATTCATCCCAAAATTCAATAAGAATTTCCTCTCTCTCTTTCTCTGCAATATTGTTGTTCTTCTTTTATTGTTTCATAACAAAACTACAAATATTAGTTCAAAAAAATTATATACGAATGAGAAGTTGAAGAGTTTATCTTTGTAAAGTGAAGAATTTAGATACATGTACCTTAATAAATTCTTTGATAATTCCAAGTCAAATTTAATGTTATGAAACTAAATTTTGTTAATAATATTGAAGGTATTATTAATATAATTTTTAAGGGCATAAAAGTCTAATAATATTGTAGGGCCATTTTGGTCTTTCACATTCAAATTTTATTCTTCATTCTTATAATATAGTATGATATATATATATGTATATATATATATGGGAACATCAGGAGAACATTATTCGGATAAACTTACAAACTGTTTGAACTACGTATCAAATCTCGTATATACAACATCATGGCCAAATTGACCCACGAAGTGATAGTGACACATAAAATATTTTTAGTAGTTGCATCAATATATAATCACGGTATATTTTACATTTTAATAACTAATATATCAATACTTGCTTGAGAAATGGTACAACTTCGGGACAATTTAGTAACACATGAAGTGTAGCTGACTTGTACTCCATATCACTCAAACTTCTCTTTCTAGCATCCTTAGAACATCAACATGGTTGATTGAATATGGACATTGGTGGATATAATGGATCATTCACACATTCGACCGTGTGCCTATTGGGCCTATTCCTAGAGTATGCCACGTTACTCTCAAAATAATAAGAACAAAAATGTGCAGTTTCATTTGCAAGATAGGCTTCGCATATAGATCCTTTAATCATATTCCTATGCTTAACAAATTGTTTGCATTTTCCAATTGTCCTACGTAATGTCATGTTAGCCAAGAACATTCAAATAAAATAGAATATTACATCAAACTTATAATACTACCTCTCAAAGGGATACATCCATCTGTATTGAACAGGCCCTCCAAGTCGTGCCTCGTGTATAAGGTGGATTGGAAGGTATTCCATCACATCAAAGAAACCACATGGAAATATTTTTTTTATTTTACTAGAAGTTACATGAATGTTCTGATCCATCTGAAGAAGATTTTTATTCCCTTAATGTGGTAGAATACAAGTCTTTGAAAAACAAACTAATCTCTGTGATGGGTTTCCAGATTCTTTCAAGCAAACCACAAAATGTAATAGGCACTATGGTCTCCATGAAAACATGACAATCATGACATTTAAAATGGATTAACTTCCCTACCTCCATATGTACTTTTTTACAAGATTCGACGCATAACCCTCAGGCATCTTCAATTTCGTAACCCAATAACAAATTTGTCGTCTTTCCTCCAAAGTGAATGTGTAACTTGATTTGGACTTGAACATCTTACCATTGTTTTCTGTCTGCAAGTATAATTCAGGTTTCCTGCAATATTCTTGTAAGTCCATTCTAGCCTTCAGATTATCTTTTGTCTTACCTTTAACATCCATCACTGTGTTGAACAAATTGTCAAAATAATTCTTCTCAATATGCATGACATCAAGGTTGTGTCGGAGAAGATTATCCTTCCAATAAGGAAACTCCCAAAATATACTCTATTTCGTCCAATTATTAGTAACACCATATCCGGAGAATCTATAAGGTGGAGCCTAAGTAACTTTACTGAAGTTCTAGACCCTCTCCTAAATTTCCTCACCTGAAAGTATCGGAGGTGGAGAATCATATTCCACTTTATTCTTTTTCAGTGCATTTTTTATCCTTCTAAACTCATGATCATCAGGCAAGAATTGACGGTGACAATGAAACCATGATTGCTTTCGGTCATGTTTCAAAGTGAACGATTTACCATTTTCCATGAAGTAAGGAGAAGCTAGTTTCCCTGCAGTCATCCACCCAGACAACATTCCATATGCAGGAAAATCGTTAATAGTCCGTATTAAATTAACACACAAATTGAAATTCTGCTTGGTTGATATGTCATATGTTTCAACACCATCACACTACAACTGCTTTAGCTCATCAATCAAATGTTGCAAATATACATCAATCAAACTTTTCAGATTACGTGGACTGAGGATAATACAATTTAAGAATATATATGGACTAATCATACACAACTCAAGTGGTAGATTATAAGGTGTAAGAAAGACATGCCAACATGAATATGGTGTCGCAGATATAGAAAAAGGCGTGAAGCCATCCGCACACAAACCTAACCGAATGTTTCTTGGTTCACTAGCAAAATCTGGATATGTCCTATCAAAGTGCTTCCAAGCTTCTCCATCTGAAGGATGACACATAACACCAGGTGGTCTTCTATTTTCAAAGCGTCATCTCATATGAGGAGCAGAACTCATCGACGCATATAACCTCTTTAACCTAGGTATTAGAGGTAAATAATGCATCGCCTTGAGAACGACCATATTCCCGCTGGAAAGCCTCTTGAAACGAGACTTTTCGCAAAATTTAGAACTGTCTAAAGTTGCATCATCTTTATAATATAACATCCAACCATCTTCACTAAAATTAATTCTCATTGACGAAAGTCCTAACTTAGAAACCAATCTCTTTGCCTAATAGAAATCAACATGTAAGTTGATATTAGGGTCAACCAGTTCACTCATAAGGTGAATGAAAGAGTCCATGGCTGCTTTAGAAATATTCCAATCAGATTTGATACTTAGTAATCTAACTGCAACAGATAGCTCAGAGTGCGGACTTCCTTCACATACTGGACGACTAGCTTTCTTTAACTGTTCATAAAAAGGTTTTGCATCATCATTAGGATTTTGTTCAATATTTTCATTGGGCTCACCCCCGAAGTGCATCCCAAAAGCATCTGCAACCATATCCTGAATTGTAGAATCATAATTTGTATTCTCCACCGACCTACTACTTTCACCAACAACCATGTTATGAAATGTCCCACGCCTACCATCGATCTCGCACCATGATTAGTCCATACAAAGTAATTCTCTATAAACCCCTTCCTATAAAGATGAAGCTTAACTTCCTCCGATTTTTTAAACTTCATCCAATCGCACCTGATACAAGGGCACCTAATTACTCATTCACTTTGGTATGGTGGAAGTGACATTGCAAGTCTAATAAAGTACCCCTTCTACAAAATCCTTCTGCAATCCCCGCTGATTTGGATAATTTCTATTGTACATCCAAGGACGATGTTCCATCTATACAAATAAAACAAGAACAAATTAATTTATTCTATGATTATAAATTAATTAAATCTTTTTTAGTTAATTCAAGATAATTAGTTTTCATAATTACACCAAAAATTAAATTATATTAAATATAATTAATTTAAACTAAAAGTTCAATTCATATCCAAAAGGTTCAATTTACATCCAACAAGTTCAAATCATATCCAAAAAGTTCAATTCATATCCTAAAAGATCAATTCACAAGAACTAATCCTAAAAACTAAAAGTTCAATTCATATCCTACGAGTTTTAACATAAACTAAAAGTTCAATTTATATCCTACTAGTTTAAACATAAATTAAAATTTTAATTTGTATCCTAAAAGTTCAATTCATATCCAAAAGGTTCAATTTATATCCGAAAAGTTCAATTTATATTCTACGAGTTTAAACATAAACTAAAAGTTCAATTTATATCCTAAAAGTTCAATTCATATCCTAAAAGTTCAATTCACAAGAACAAATCTTAAAAAGTAAAAGTTAAATTCATATCCTACGAGTTTAAACATAAACTAAAAGTTCAATTTATATCCTAAGAGTTTAAACATAAACTAAAAGTTCAATTTATATCCTAAAAGTTCAACCCATACCCTAAAATTTTGATTCACAAGAACAAATCCTAAAAACTAAATTTAATTCAAAGTTAATAATTCAATTATAACTAAACTATTCAAGACAATACAAACTCAAACATTCAATTTATACCATATGTAATCAATTCAATTAAAACAAGACCTAATCCCTAGATTTCAATAAAATGCAATGTTAAATAATCAATTGAAACACTAATTAACTAATTCAGAACTAATTAACAAAATATTAGATTTATATACAAAAGAAATAATTTGTAATTCAAACCTAGAATTTTTAGGAGGTAGAGAAGGAGACGGCACGACAGTGGCAGAGGCGACGGCGGCAGCTGCGCGGTGGCGACGCGGGGTGGGGAATGGGATTTGTGTGAGGGAAATAGAGAAGGAGAGGGGAAGGTATTGAGTGATGAGTTAGGGGAAATTTGGAGAAGAAAGGTAAGAGAATTGGGGGGAATCCCGTATTTCAGATCTAATTTCAGAATTACTGACCAAAGTTGGTCGGTACATTAAATGTTGATCATTTGACCAAAAACTGACCCACTTTGGTTGGTATTTTTTTTAAAAAAAAAAACATAAATTGTTTTTTTGTGTGTTTTCTTTCATAAAATATTATAAACTATAAAAAATATTATAAACTATAAGCATTTAGTTTATTTAACTATACAATTATTATAAATATTTATTGTCACGACCCAAATTCCATTCTAGGTCACGATGGCGCCCAACACCGAAGTTAGGCAAGCCAACACTATTATCAAGTGAGTCACATTTTATTTATTGAAAACCTTTCCAACAATATCTTGATTTGAATTACTACACATATAAAAATGGCAAATGACGAAGGCAACTTAGATTGAAATGATCAAAAGTAGTCAAGTTTAAATAATTACATCCCCAAAAGAATAATCTACCAATGTGTGTGCCAGGAACTGGTGTTACAAGCATATGTGATCTAGTAGAATGAACAAAAGTATACATCTACTCTATTGTCTGAAATAGAATAGACAGAATAAGCAAAATAGAAGACTCCAACGCATTGTTGAACGACATCAGAATAAACAGCTCACTATGGAATCTCTGCCTCAATATCAAGAACGCGCTCCGAACTGGTAACCAGATGCACCTGCCTCAGAACCTGCACAATTAAGTACAGAAGCGTATCATGATTACATAAATAATATGTACCCAGTAAGTATCCAGTCTAATCTCGAAGAAGTAGTGACAAGGGGCCGACTTGACACTTACTAGGGCCAGCATTTTTATTTAAATATAAGGCTAAGCATGAATGTCAAGGATAAATGGAAATTAATGAAAACAAATGACAAGTCTTTTCACAATGGCATTCATGTTTAAATTTCTATCATTCCGGTTGAAAATTTATATCGCAGGGCATTTAAACAGTCTAAAAATCACGAGAAAGTGCCTAGCAGATAGCATGCACATATAATGCCGAGGACGTACGGCCCGATCCAACAGAATAATAAATGTGCACTACCGAAAGGTCGAACGGCGCGAACCATAGATGCATCTATTAACCCGAGGCGAACGACTCGCTCTCATGAGAGTATTGGAAGAAAACACTCCACTCGCGGAATATAATTTTGCGAAGTGGTCACACATAAACATAATATATTTTCCTCAATTTCTTTTAAAGTAATAATTTACTTGAAGATTTCAAATTCTTAAGATCTTGAAATAAATTCCAACCAATACAATTAACGCATGAGAGAAATGAGCAGTATCCACAAAGTATGGTGTAAGCCTAAACTACCCGGACATATCAAGAATAGTCTCCACGTACAGACGCTTGTCACCTCGTGCGTACGTAGCCCCCCACAATTTATAGTACAAAGTTAATTACTTCACCTATAGGGACAATTCCTTCTTACAAGGTTAGAAAGGAGACTTACCTCGTTTGAGCCTACTTCCAACTCAAGAATGCTCTCAAACCCTCAAACCGGAGCCGCACAATCCAAAACTATTCAAATAGCATAACAACCAATCATTATAGTCTTACAAGTTCATATTCTATCTATTAAAGTGATTATCCAACCATAAAGGCAAGATTCCCAAAATTCCCCCCCGGGACCACGTGCTCAGATTTCGGAAATTCTTAAGGGAAGTTGTTACCCATAACCTAAGGATCAAGAGTATATGATTTTTACTCCATTCCATAACAAATTTCATGGTTAAATCCTATTTTTATCAAAACCCTAGGTTTTACTCTAAACCCATAATTTTCACAAATCCTTATGTGTTAATCTACCCAAAAATCAAGTATTAAACTCACATTAAGTAGGAATAGCTTACCTCACAATGCTAAGTTGAAATCCCTACTTAGGAAGCTCCTAAATTGCCCAAGGATGTAATAAATGACTTCAAATAAGCCTAAGTCCCATTTTTAAAATAACCTCACTGCCTCCAGTCTTTTCGCACTTGCGACGTATGGACCGCACCTGCGCTCTCACTTCTGCGGACGAATGTCCACATCTGCGGAAAGAGGAAAGGATGGAATGATCGCACCTGCGAAGGGGTTCGTGCACCTGCGGCACCGCTTCTGCGGAAAAGGACCGCACCTGCGGAACCTGGACATCCACTCTATAGCCGCATCTGCGAGGGTTCGACCGCTTCTGCGGTCTCGCACCTGCGGCTGGCCAACCACAGGTGCGGTTGCACCAGAACAGGTGCACCAGCATCTCATTTTGAGCTTGGACTCGCCTCACGTGACGTCTGAATAGCATCTGGGGCCCCCGAGGCCCCGTCCAAACATACCAACAAGTTCTAAATCATAAAATGAACTTGCTCGAACCTTCGGAATGCCAGAAACCACATTAAAACCAAGAAGTGCACCCCAAAAACCAATTGAATCAAACTTATGAACTTTAAGTTCTTAAATCCATGTCCAACACGCCGAAACGTACTTATACTACTCGGAATGATACTAAATTTTGTCTACAAGCCTTAAATAACACTACAGAACTATTTCCGGTCTCGAAATTCTGTTTGGACCTCGATATCATCAAAACATGTTCCAACCCTCAATTATATAACTTCAAGAATCTCATTTCGCTATTTGGCGCCGAAACGCTCCCGGGTCATCCAAAACCCGTTCCGAACACACGCCCAAGTCCAAAATCATCATGCAAACTATTGGAACCTTCAAATCCCGATTCCCACGTCGCTTACTCAAAATGTCGACCGAAGTCAAACTTAGCCTTTTAGGCCAACCTTAAGGAACCAGGTGTTCCAATTTCAACCCAAACTCTTCCAAATCCGAACCAACCATCCCCGTAAGTCATAATCAATAAAAGCAAATATGGGAAGTCTTATTTAGGGGTACAGGGTTCTAGGAAGCAAAACAATCGGTCGGGTCGTTACATTCTCCACCTCTTAAACAAACGTTCGTCCTCGAATGGGTCTAGAATCATACCTGGAGTGTTGAACAAGTGTGGATATCTACTCCGCATGTCCTCCTCAGACTCCCAAGTCGCCTCTTCGACTGGTTGGTCCCTCCACTAGACCTTCACAGCGGAAACCCTCTTAGACCTCAACTGGCACTCCTTCCTATCAATAATAGCAATTGGTTCCTCCTCGTAGCTCAACCTCTCGTCTAGCTGAATGATACTGAAGTCTAACACATGAGACACGTCAGTGTGGTACCTCCGGAGCATAGATACATGAAAAATTAGATGAACACCTGATATGGGAGGTAGAGCAAGCTCATAAGCAACCCCCCCCCCCCCAACTCGTCTCAACACCTCAAATGGGCCTATAAACGTTGGGCTCAACTTGCCCTTTTTCCCGAACCTCATAACACCCTTCATCGGTGAGACTTTCAAGAGAACATTCTCGCCGACCATAAATGATACATCACGCGCCTTTTGATCCACGTAACTCTCTGTCTGGACTATGCCGTGCGAAGTCTCTCCTGAATCAACTTTACCCTTTCCAAGGCATCCCTTACCAAATCGGTACCTTATAACTTAGCCTCCCCAGGATCGAACCACCCGATGGGGGGACGACATCGCCGACCATATAAGGCCTCATTGAGCCATATCAATGTTGGACTGGTAGCTGTTGTTGTAAGCAAACTCGGTCAAGAGCAAGAACTGGTCCCACTACCCTCCAAAGTCAATCACACATGCCCTGAGCATGCCCTCCAATATCTGTATTGTCCGCTCCGACTGCCCATCGGTCTGAGGATGAAATGTTGTGCTGAGCTCTACACGGGTGCCCAAATCACTCTGTACGGCTCTCCAAAGATGTGAGGTGAACTGAGGACCTCTATCTGATATGATGGAAACACGCACACCGTGCAACCGAACTATCTCTCGAATGTAAATCTGGGCCAACCTCTCTGAAGTATAAGTAGTGGCTACTGGAATGAAGTGTGCCGACTTGGTCAACCTGTCTACAATAACCCAAATCGCATCAAACTTCTACAAGGCCCGTGGCAACCCAACTACGACGTCCATAGTGATGCGCTCCTATTTCCACTCAGGTATAGGCATATGCTGGAGTAGGCCTCCTGGCCTCTAGTGCTCATACTTAACCTGTTGTCAATTTAGACATCTAGCCATATACTCCACTACGTCTTTATTCATCCGCCGCCACCA
The DNA here is from genome assembly GCA_005239525.1 of Nicotiana knightiana. Classification (NCBI taxonomy): domain Eukaryota; kingdom Viridiplantae; phylum Streptophyta; class Magnoliopsida; order Solanales; family Solanaceae; genus Nicotiana; species Nicotiana knightiana. The sequence goes on along the minus strand of ML434688.1, from coordinate 5,439 downwards.
GTAGTGTTGCATTAGGTCACGATACATCTTCGTAGCACCTGGATGAATAGAATATCGTGAATTATGTGCCTCCTCTAGAATCCTCTCCCTCAGTCCATCAACATTAGGAGCACATAGGCGACCCTGAAGTCGCATGACACCATCCTCGCCAATAGAAACCTTTTTGGAACCACCTTGTAGTACCGTCTCTTTGAGAACTGCCAAGTGCGGATCGTCAAACTGCCGGGCCTTGATCTTCCCCAATAATAAAGACTGAGCAAAAACACACTCAAGAACTCGGTTGGGATCTGAAATGTCCAGCCTCACAAGTCTGTTAGCCAATGACTGAATGTCCAAGGTTAGTGGCCTCTCCTCCACTGAAATGAATACCAAGCTACCCATACTCTCTGCTTTCCTGCTCAAGGCGTCTTCAACCACATTCGCCTTGCCTGGATGATAAAGAATGGTGATTTCATAATCCTTCAGTAACTCAAGCCACCTACGCTGCCTCAAATTAAGATCCCTTTGCTTGAACAAGTGTTGTAAACTGTGGTGGTCTGTATAAACCTCACAAGACACTCCATACAAGTTGCCTCCAAATCTTAAGAGCATGAACAATCGCTGCCAACTCCAAATCATGCACGGGATATTTCTTCTCATAAATCTTCAGCTGACGTGAAGCATATGCAATAACTCATCCCTCCTACATCAACACACATCCCAAGCCAATGCGTGAAGCGTCGCAATAAATTGTATACATCCCCGGACCAGAAAGCAACACTAGAACTGGTGTTGTGGTCAAAGCTGTCTTGAGCTTCTGGAAGCTCGCATCACACTCGTCGGACTATCAGAATGGGGCACCCTTATGGGTCAATCTAGTCAGAGGGGCAGCAATGGATGAAAAGCCCTCCACAAATCGGCTATAATAGCCTGCCAATCCGAAGAAACTCCTGATCTCGGTCGCTGTAGTGGGACGTGGCCAATTATTAACCCCCTCAATCATCTTAGGATCCACCTTGATACCCTCTCTGGATACCACATGTCCCAAGAATGCCACATAATCTAACAAAAACTCACACTTGGAGAACTTAGCATACATCTTCTGTTCCTGCAAGGTCTGGAGCACTACTCTCAATTGCTGCTCGTGCTCCCCTAGGCTACGTGAGTAGATCAAGATGTCATCAATGAAGACAATAACAAAAGAATTAATATAGGGCCTGAACACCATGTTCATCAAATCCATAAACGCTACTGGGGCATTAGTCAAGCCAAAGGACATCACAAGGAACTCATAATGACCATATCTAGTACGGAAAGTAGTCTTCGGAACATCTGAGTCCCGAATCTTCAGCTGATGGTAGCCCGATCTCAAGTCAATCTTAGAAAATACCCTAGCACCCTGCAGCTGGTCAAACAAATCATCGATGCGCGACAACGGGTACTTGTTCTTGATTGTAACTTTGTTCAACTGGCGGTAGTCAATACACATCTGCATAGTGCCATCCTTCTTATTCACAAATAACACTGGAGCACCCCAAGGCGATACACTCGGTCTGATAAACCCCTTAGATAGTACCTCCTCAAGTTGTTCTTTCAATTCTTTTGGAACCATACGGTACCGTGGAATGGATATAGGCTGGGTGCCTGGGAGGTCAGAAGGAAACACATCGGCGAACTCCCAGACTACTGGCATTGAATCAATCGTCGGAGACTCTACGGTGGTGTCCCGCACATAAGAAAGATAAGCCAAACAACCCTTCTCAACCATAAACCGATCCCTCAGAAAAGAAATGACTCGGCCAGCTGCACTGACTGAGGAACCTCTCTACTCCAATCTCGGCAACTCAGGAATGGCTAAAGTAACAGTCTTGGCATGGCAGTCTAGGATGGCGTGATAAGGAGATAACCAGTCCATGCCCAGGATAACCTCAAAATCAGTCATATCAAGCAACAAGAGGTCCGCTCTAGTCTCGAACCCACAGAATGTGACCACACAGGACCAATAGATCTGGTCCATAACCACAGAACCGCCCACGGGAGTGGACACATGAACAAGTGTACCCAAGGACTAGCGAGGAATACCTAGGAAATGAGAAAACAGAGATGATACATATGAATAGCTAGACCCTAGATCAAATAATACTAAAGCCTCCCTATCGCATGCGGAGATAATACATGTGATAATTGCATCTGAGGACAATGCATCTGGTTTGGCCGAAAAAGCATAGAATCTGGCTGGAGTGCCGTCTGGCTGGCCTCCACATAACCAAACAGAAGCTGGCTGCACTCCCCCTGCCTGGTCTCCACCTCTGGGACGACCCCTACCAACCTATTCTCCACCTCTGGGTGGTTGGACCGCCGGTGCTGAAACCATAGGCTGATGACCCTGCTGCACTGTCTTGCCCCAAAGTCTACGCAAAACCTCTTCATGTGACCCAAATCTCCACACTCAGAGCAGCCTCTCGGCACCATAGTCTGCTGCCCTGAAGACTGGCCCTGATGGCCAGAATAACCACTGGAGGAACCCTGAATGGCTGGGGGCGGTATGAACTCTCTGGAATGGCACTAAAATAGGTTCTGGAAGAACCCTGATAACCAGAATGCCCGTTGGAGGAACCATGAATAGCTGGTGGGTGATAAGAAATCTCCGGCATCGCGCTGAAATAAGGCCTTACTAGAGCACCTAGAGGAGGTGGTGGGGGTGTTGAATATGGGGGTCTACTGGACTGGCCCCTCCCAAACTGAGCCCTCTTATCCTGCTGTCCCTGCTCTCTAATCCTCAGACGATAGCCCTCAATCCTGCGAGCGATCTCCACTACTAGATGATAAGGAGTCCCTATCTCCACCTCTCGGGCCATGTTGGCCCTAATTCCAGAGTGCAACCCTGCTACAAACCTCCGCACTGTCTCTGCGTCAGTAGGAACTATCATAAGTGCATGACGAGAAAACTCTGTTGATGCCCAATTTTTTCCAAAATATTTTTTAAATTGCATATGTACCTTAAAAATCATGCATTAACAACGATTGGTATTTTTCCACAATTTTCTNTTACCTTTCCCAGCTCTCAGAAATGGAGAAGGAATCAAAAATCTAGTGAACCCCTCAAACTCCGTAGGTAATTCGAGACAATTCAAGAAGAATAAGATAAGCTAAGACAAAGAACTTGAACATTGACAATAGAAAGATTATACTATTTTTTTAAACCAGGAATTAGCCTTTTATATTTTTAAATATCAAATAACCATTTTAAAGTTATTTCCATGCATATGGTTCATTTTTATAAAATAGTAATTACCTTATAAAACTATTTTAATTAAACTATCTGGGTATTTAACAAATAGCCCATGCCTATTTCAATGTTAGCCTAAATTGATTAATCACTCCCTATTAAACCAGCCGAAACCTGATTGAATCAAGCCCAAATACCCCAAGCCCAAATTCATTAATCCCCCTACCAAATGTCTTGAATAATCTGGACTGTTTGATCAACGGACCAAATCCCCCATTCAATTATTAACCTAATAGTCTACCCCCCTCCCCCAAACCCTCATTCTCTCATTTCTCCTCTCACACTCCGTTGTCATCTCCTATCTTCTTCTCTCAAATTCTCTCTGCCCTAAACCTAGTTCCCCCTCGTCGGTGCTTTCATGCCGTCGACTATGGGGGCTTACCACCATCCTTAATGGCTCTCCTGTGCCAGGATTCCTGCCTTCTTTGAGGTCCTAAAGGGACCAGTGTTCATTCCACTNCTAATTTATCTAGCATTTTATTTCCAATAAATAATTACAAAATTGCATCACAAATGATTTCAAAGGCATTTTTTTATTTAATTCATTGTTTGTGGTCCTAATAAGATCAAATTATTTCATAATCAGTCAAATTGGCATCTTTTGGATATAATTGGAATAGCTTTGCAATTATAGCCTAAGCATGTAATTTTATACTATTTTTTACCAGAAATTAGCCTATTATATTCTTAAATATAAAATAATCATTTTAATTTTTTTCCATGCATATGATTCATTTTTATAATTAGTAATTACTTTATAAAATTATTTTAATTAAACTATCTGGGTAATTAACAAATAGCCCATGCCTATTTCAACTTTAGCCTAAATTGATTAATCACTCCCTATTAGACCAGACCCAAACCTGATTAAATCAAGCCCAAATACCCCAAGCCCAAATCCATTAATCCCCCGACCCAATGTCTTGTTTAATCTAGGCCGTTGATCATAAACCAGATCCGCCATTTCCATAATTAACCTAATAGNCCCAAACCCTCATTCTCTCATTTCTCCTCTCACACTCCGTTGTCATCTCCTATCTTCTTCTCTCAAATTCTCTCTGCCCTAAACCTAGTTCCCCCTCGTCGGTGCTTTCATGCCGTCGACTATGGGGGCTTACCACCATCCTTAATGGCTCTCCTGTGCCAGGATTCCTGCCTTCTTTGAGGTCCTAAAGGGACCAGTGTTCATTCCACTACCCCTGGGCCTGTGCTCACCATTCTCAGGCCACCATGGCTCGATCGAGTAAGATCTTTCCTTTTTCCGGCTAAACCTATGGGTTTCTAATCTAGTATCTCCATTTATGGGTTATTTTCTAGAAAACCCTAACCTCTTCTAATGTACCTCTTAGATCTATAATAGATTTGGGGTCTTTCTTAGCTAATTTCGTTTGTTTAATGAAAAAACCTTTGATTTCTCAAAGCGTCGCTTATTTTTCCATTAAGGTTTTCCGGAACTTTTCTTCAAAATATATTTCTGGTCTTTTAATGTTTTTCTCTGATGTTTAAAACAACCTTTTGTTAAATTTCTTTTTAGTCATAATTTGTTATCATAAAACCTTAGTTTTAACACTTTTTATAATTCTGAGTCTGTCTTTGGTAATATGTCTGTGTGCTTGTTTCTCATGAACACTCTGAGCTTCTGTGATTTTACCCTATTATGTTCAGTAGGGTTTCTGATTCTTGCTTCTTCCGCTTATATTATGTTTATTCTTTTAATTCCTCTAATAAGTTCTATCTTATCTAGTTGAATCCATGATTCTATGTGATTCTTACTTTACTATGTTTCTGATTTTACTTCTTCTTGCCTATTTTGTGTTTATTCCGTTTGTTCATACAAATTTTGTGATAATTCTCCCCTTAATCAGTACTGTTCCTATTTGAATCCCTAATTTTCTGTGATTAACACCTTTTACTGGTTTCCTGTGATGATATCTTTTACTGATTTCCGACCTCTAAGTTATTTTCTCGCCTTATTTTATGGTTGACTATACTATTAATTGATTTTTATGATATTTCCTTAATTAGAACCTTATGTACCTAGTCCTAATTACCTGTTCTGTACTTGCACCCTCCAGTTACACATTGATTTCTTTCCTTATTTGTTAACGGTTCTTACCGTTTGAAGTTAACTCCCTTAATCAAGGGAGTACTTGCACTAATTTTGCTCTAAT
>ML434686.1:235601-268079 GCA_005239525.1 Nicotiana knightiana | reverse complement strand
TACAAAGTAATGAATAAAAGCTGTACAAATCGATGTTTGACTTCTCTTCAATGGCTTCCTCTTTCGAATCGTATTTTTAGGTCTCTTTATATGTTCGGGATAAACCCTAAACATGTAGGAGACTTCTATTCCAACCGGGAAACACTTAAAACTCTTTAAACTCGAAATTGTCCGGACCTCGGGACCCAGGCGTTTGGGCTCAAACACCCCCTTAAATCCAGGGCAGACCTGGCTTTAGGGCTCTAACGCCCCACTAACGCCAGACTGACCCTAGATTTAGGGGCCAAACGCCCCACTAACGTCCGGGTTGGCCTGACTTTAAGGCCAAAATGCCCGGCTATAGCCCGGGTCACTCCTTTTCGACTCTTGATCGTATTTTCGACGTTCATGCATCCATTTAGCTCGGTTTCCATCTCCAATGCACCTACATATGAAATAGACTCCATTATGCACATAAAAAGTGTATTTTTATCATTAACACACATAAAATGTAAGGTATATAACTTGTTAAACCATGAATTCTAGTCACGCATCAGTCCTCTTCATTGGGGATGACATTTACCGCATAATCACAAGCCAGAAGAGTATTTATTCCAAAGTGATCCTTGCTTGTGGCCATCTCCGCCTTCTTTAGTGGCACCTTGTAATGAGCAAGTGCAGAAGTGAGAATGAAGCCATATGAATGGCGTGGGCTTTGGAGCCATTGACAACTCTGTCCAAGAGCTGAATTATAAACCAAGGCCAGTTTATCTGCCTCCCGCTGTCCAGGCACTCCATCAAAACCAAATCCATGTAATTAGCAATGTGCCTCCTTTCCTGCCGTGGCAACACACACTTGTTGATAAATTCAAAGATCACCTTGTGTGGGGGCTTCATTTCACTCGTATAGACTGCCTTGGGCTCACTTTCTTCCTCATTGTCGCAAACCTTCCTTGTGATCATCAGGGTAGTTGGAAGAGCATCTAGACTTGGCCATCTTTGCCTTGTGTAGTCATCATAGCCTTCAGAGGGAATGCCAAGGATTTCACCCAATTCTTTGGCATCGAAAGAAGTTTGGGCCCCCTTTACCAGGATGGTGACTCTGCCATCTTTAATCTCAGCATTTTCCATGAATTCCACTATTTCATTTCTGGCCAGTCTCCCATCCAACTGAAGGACCATGTCCTTCCAATCCTGCCTCTCAAGCTTCTCCAGCAACAAAATCATTCTTTCTTCTTCCAGGTCTTTCAACAACCTTCCCTTCAGAATTGTACGTTTTTCAAACTTTGTCAACTTATCCTTCTCACCATCATATTCAACCGCCTCTTCATTACTCCAATCATCTTCTTCAGGAATTTGCACTTTCTTGGGTTTCATTGCAGACCTGGTTTGCTTGGCCAAGGTCAAGGGTTCAACAGACTCAGAAACATATGAAGACTTCTTTGAGGAAGTCTTGGCCTTTTTGGGCTTAGGGGTCTAAACCTCTACCTCTGCCACCTTTTCACTTTGATGGACCAGGTTCATCTCATCTACTTCAACAGCCTCCACAGGCTCAACCCTTTCTCCAGCTTCTTCTTCTTACTCTCCGCTAAAGCTCTCTGCATTTCTTCCTCTCTACTTTAGCTTACTCATTGTAGTTCTTCCTCTTGGAAGAGGAATATCAGAATTCTCAGAAGGAGCATCTTTCCTTTTCTTATTTGCTCTTGTTGTCCCAGAATTTTGAGCTTCAGGAGTTCTTTTCTTCTTTGGATTGTAACTATCACCTAACATTTTAAGCAGATCCGCCAGGGTTTCCTCAGTAGATGAACCAGGTTCATCTTTTTGCTTTCCCAGATTGACTAGCCCTTCAACGGCTTCTCCTGATTCACTTCCCCCTAAGTTCTTGCTACCGTCATCCAGTTTTTCTGGCTCAGCTCCACAAATAGCCATTTTAACAGATTCTTTCCCTTTTCCCCTCACTTCACTCCGTACTCCCTCTCTCTTCTTTTCTTTTTCAGTTTTGTTTTTACCACCTCTCCTTCTTGTCTCTGCAAATTCCACATCTATCACCGACCCAACCAAGACGAACCTAGTTTCTAAGTTTTCAGCATTCATAATTAGCTTTAGAAGTAGTTTTTAGTACAGAAGATACTTGTTCAGAATCAAATGATCTTGTTGCTTCCCCCTTAGTTGCTGATTTAAAAGAATCACTCGAATTTTGTGATTCTTGAGCCTGACTTGATTGAAGCTTGGCATTTAATTTTCTTTCTAAAGAGCCGCTGGCCACTGTCTTTCTAGCAAGCATCTTAACTCTTCCTTTTTTGGTTCGGGGTTAGGACTGGGTTGGGGATGGGTGGAGCTAGGGTGAGGAGGGGTTGTAGAAGAAGAAGATGGAGTAAAGGGTGGTGGAGTACCAGGATTGTTCCAGGGGTTAACCATTTTGATTTTTGGTTGATGAAGGAAGAAAAAATCTGGATTGAAGTTGAAGGCAAAGTGAGAAGGAAGGGTTTCGACAGTTTTTCAGAATTGATGAGGGATTTTCAGAGGTGATGATGGGGGATTTAATTAGAAGTCTAATCACTCTACATTTGTTCAGTTTAGAATGACGGTTACTGCTTCCCTAGGATCTAGGTGTTTTAATACGGTGGGGATTCTTTAGTGTAGACGGAACTGGTTCAAATCTTTATAGGATAGGCTTTGAAAGATTTTGAGTTTGAGTAGAGTTCTGCTCATGATTTAGATATTAGTATTTCAAAATGTGTAGAGTGTAAAACACATACCTCGCCTTTCAGATGAACCAGCACTGATGAACCAGGTTCATCACTTACGAATCCTCTTGATCATGTCTCAACTTTCAACAATAGAGAAAGTTTCATTAGCAATCAGTGAGTCATATCAAAGCATGGCACATGAGTATACTATTTACAGTATGAACTGAGTAACAATTAATCTGATTATTTATACAAGTTTCAGATTATCTAGCCAATTTTTTTTCATTTTTGTTTTTATTTTTTTCATTTTTTTTCATGTACACTCTGAACTGGTTCAATTAGGTGATCTTAATCATCCCTAACTCTAACATGTTCCTTTCAAAATGCTCTCTACTCAATGCTTTTGTAAATATGTCAGCAATCTGTTTATCAGTAGCACAAAACTCTATGGTGATCAATCCTTTCTCATAATTGTCCCTTAAAAATGATGTCTAACATCTATGTGCTTTGTTCTTTTATGATGAACGGGGTTCTTTGTCATACTGATAGCACCCATGTTATCACAAAATATAGGGATACATCCAACATCGATTCCAAAATCTATCAATTGCTGCTTAATCCACAATAGTTGAGCATAACATGAGGCTGCAGCCACGCACTCAGCTTCAACAGTAGATAGGACCACAAAATTCTGCTTTTTAGTGGCCCAAGACACAAGGCATGAACCAAGAAAGTGTGCCATACCTGAGGTGCTCTTTTTATCCACTAGAAAACCTGCATAGTCAGCATCAGCATATCCCATAAGGTTAAAGTTACTACATTTTGGATACCAAAGACAAAGATCAGTGGTGCCTTTTAGGCATCTCAAGATTCTGTTTACAGCAGTTAAGTGGGATTGCTTTGGATTAGCCTGAAATCTTGTACAAAGTCCTACACTGAAAACAATGTCAGATCTACTAGCAGTGAGATACAACAACGAACCAATCATTCCCCTGTACAACTTTTGATCAACAGATGAACCAGGTTCATCTATATCCAATTTTGTGGCTGTTGCAAGAGGAGTGTCAATTTCTTTGGAATCTTCCATTTTAAACCTTTTAAGAAATTCTTTTACATACTTTTGCTGATGGATCATAGTTCCATTTGAATTTTGTTTAATTTGTAAGCCTAAAAAAAAATTAAGCTCACCCATCATGCTCATTTCAAATTCATTCCCCATTAGTTTACCAAATTCTTTACTTAGCTTATTAGTAGTTGCTTCAAATATTATGTCATCTATATATATCTTAACTACCAAGAGATCTTTACCTTTTTCTTTCAAGAATAGAGTACTATCAATTTTATCTCTCTTGTAGTCATGCTCAAGCAAGAATTTTGATAATCTTTCATACGATGCTCTAGGAGCTTGCTTGAGTCCATACAGTGCCTTGTAAACCTTGTACACATGATCAATATTCTCCTTATTTTCAAACCCCTGAGGTTTCTTGACAAACACTTCTTCCTTTAGATAGCCATTTAAGAAGGCACTCTTGACATCCATCTGGTGAAGGTGAATTCCATGTAAGCAACAAAGGCTGTGAGGAGCCTTATTGCTTCCAGCCTTGCCACTGGAGCAAAAGTTTCATCATAGTCTATGCCTTCCTCCTGACTATATCCTTGAACCACCAATCTTGCCTTGTGCCTAGTAACTGTTCCATCTTCATCAAGTTTATTTCTGAAGACCCACTTAGTGCCAATTACTGATCTATCCAAGGGTCTTGGTACTGGATGCCAAACTTGACTCCTTTCAAATTGGTTGATTTCATCTTGCATTGCATTTACCCAGTCTGCATCCTACAAAGCCTCAACAACATTTTTAGGTTCAACAAGAGATAAGAAAGCATCAAAAGCACAAAGATTCTTTAAAGAAGATCTGGTTTTAATTCCAGAGGTTGGATCAGTGATAATGTTCTCAATAGGATGAGAACTTTGATATCTGTAAGGTTTCACAACCAACTGGTTACTCCGTGATGTTCTTTCAATGCTTTGTTGCTGTGGAACAGGTTCAGGCACATATTCCAACAAAGTTTAGGATTTATTTTGTTCTATTCCCCCTGTCATGTTGCCCGGGATGGATGAACTTGTTCCATCACATGTTCCTTCCTCCAGTGTTGTTCAGTTTGGGCTGTGATCTCATGTGAGTTTCTAGCTAGCCCAACTGCTTCATCATCTTGTTCTTATCTCTCAGAAAGAATGTTAATTTCATCAAAAACTACATGTACATTTTCTTCAACCCACGTAGTTCTTTTTTTATAAACTTTATAAGCTTTACTATGTGAAGAATATCCCAAGAATACTCCCTCATCGCTTCTAGGATCAAACTTACCTAGGGAGTCTATACCATTGTTGTGCACAAAGCACTTGCAACCAAATTCCCTAAGGTGGGATATATTTGGCTTTCTCCCTTTAAGTAACTCATAGGGAGTCTTCTCTACAAGGGGTCTTGTCATGTACCTATTTATGATGTAACATGCAGTATTAACAGCTTCTGCCCAGAAACTATGGGGTAATTTACTACAAAGAAGCATAGTCCTAGCCATATCTTCAAGTGTCCTATTATTTCTTTCAACTACTCCATTTTGTTGTGGATTTCTAGGAGCAGAAAAATTATGATCTATGCCATGCACATCACAAAATTCAGCAAACTTAGCATTTTCAAATTCAGTGTCATGATTAGACCTAATTGATGCAAGTTGATTTCCTAATTGTTTCTGAATTTTTCTAACAAAAGAAGTGAACATGTCAAATGCTTCATCTTTAGATGTTAGAAACAGTGTCTAGGTAAATCTAGAATAACCATCAACAAGCACCATCACATATATCTTATCGCATCTGCTTAATGTTCTCATTGGACCACAAAGATCCATATGAACCAGTTACATTGTTCTGGTGGTACTTACCATTTTCTTGCTTTTAAAAGAGAATCTTACCTGCTTCCCCCTTGCACAAGCCTCACAAACTTTGTCTTCCTTGAACTTAATGTTAGGCAGTCTTATCTCTAAGTCCTTGGAGACTAATTTGTTGAGTTGACTTAGACTTGTATGTCCAAGCCTCTTATGCCAAAGGAGGGGATCACTGTCCGGCACACTCAAGTAGGTTAGTTCATTTTCTGAAAGTGTGGACAGATCTATAATGTATATATTGTTCACTCTTTTTCCCTGCAAAACAAACTTGTGAGTGGTAAGATTTATCACAAACATTTTGTAGAGGTGAATGTTACCAAGTTACCTCTACCACACAACTGTAACACACTAATTAGGCTATATTTCAAGCCGTCTATCAAATAGACTTTCTCAATGGAATGAATGTCATTCTTACCTACCTTACTAACCCCAATGATTTCACCTTTCTTTCCATTTCCAAAGGAGACATTTCCTCTTTTGAGGTCCTCAAGTGAAAGGAACTGGTCTTTGTTACCAGTCATGTGCTTTAAGCATCCACTATCCATGTACCATATTTGGCTGCTCCCCTTCACTTGAACCTACAAAAAGAAATCAGGGGTTAGTCTTAGGAACCCAAACTAGTTTGGGTCCCTTTTTATAAGCAAAAGGATGGATTAAATTCGTTTTAGCCCAACTTGGCAACCAACTCTTCCCTTGAACAAAACTTTTGTTCTTTTAACTGGAATTTTCTTTTGCATTACATTCACTTTTATAGTGACCAGTCTTACCACAGTGGGTACAAATTTTGTTATCAGGAAGAGTGAGGTACTTGATTTTAGGATCCCACTTAGGCAGTTGATTCCCAAAGCCAAGTCCTCTTCTATTCTTACTATGATTTTCCTGTAGCCATGTCAAAGCATCGGAGGATCTGTTCCATTTACAAGTTCTATCTAGTTCATGCTTCACCTTACCTAGTTCCTCCTTCAACACTCCTACCTGTCCATCCTTCCTATACAGTTCATATTTTAGCTTACCTACATTTTCTTCTAAGGTGAGTTTTGAGCTATCAGCTATCTTCTTATTGGTTCCTAGTTTCATTTTTAGGTTTTCAGATTTTAAGTCTAGGACATTAGCTTCAAATGTATGAACCTGGTTCTTCAGAGTAGTATTTTCACTCACAGTCTCACTGACTCTGAGTTCTAGGTTCATACACTTTGCCTTTAAAATTACACAATCCTTAGACAGATGTTCCTTTTCCTTATTTATTACCTCAGATTCATATATAAAATCTAGTAGCAATTCAGAGAGTTTTTCTTTAGACAAAAACTTAATCTTGTCTTTGAGATGAATTATACTTACCTCAGGTTCCTCATGAAATTCCTCATATGATTCGTCAATTGCCATAAGTGCATGTTCATCTCCATCTTCATCATCTGATTTCTCATCTGAACTTTCTCCCCAAGCAGCAACCATAGCCTTTGTTGATACTTTGTTCTTCTTGGGATGAACCTGTTCCTTCTTCTGGTTCCTTTATTCAGATCTTTCCTTCTTCCATTCAGTTTCCCATTGAGGGCAATTCTTGATGTGATGATCAGTCTTCCCACACTTGTAGCAGCCCTCATTAGTCGGTTTTTCAGGTACCATTGTCTTGTTGTAATTTTCACCTCTTGAGGAACCTTTTCCCCTCATAAGATATTTCTTGAAATCCTTGGTCATCATAGCCATTTCATCTTCCTCCAAATCAACTCCTTCAGTGATTATGAGTGCCAGACTCCTTTCCTTCTTGGGCGCGTCCATCTTCATGGTCTGCCTTCTAAGTTCATAGGCAGTGAGATTTCCAATCAATTCATCCAGTTTAAGAGTTGCAATGTTCTTAGATTCATGAATTGCAGTGATCTTGCTTTCCTAGAAAACTGGTAGAACCCTTGTCAGAATATTTTCAACTTTGTCTTCTTCAAGAAGAGTCCCTCCAAGAGACTTTAGTTCATTAGTCAGTGTGGTGAACTTTGTACACATCTATTGAATGGTCTCTCCTTCCTTCATACAGAAATTCTCATACTGAGAATATAATAGAGTACCTCTGGACCTCTTCACTTGAGTCGTTCCTTCATGAGCCACTTGCAAAGTGTCCCAAATTTCTTTAGTAGTGGTACAACTTTGCATTCTGTTGTACTCGTCTGGACCAAGTCCACACACAAGCCACTTCTTGGCCTTAGCATTTTTCTCCCACTTTCTCAAATCTTCAGCAGTGTAGCCAGCTCTTGTCTTTGGCACATCTACTCCTTCAGCATTCTTCTTCATAGTGTCCAAAGGACCATCAGTAACAATGTTCGATAGATCGTAGTCTTCTCTGATTATGTGGTCTCTCGTCCTATTCTTCCACCAGGAGTAATACTGGCCATTGAAGAGTGGAGGCCTAGCAGTTGATTGTCCTTCCCAGTTCCCAGGTGGTGCACTCATCTTTATCTTCTCCTAAGGTGTTAGCCTCTTCAAGGATAACCCGATCTGATACCAATTGATGTTTTATACGTCAAAACCACACAAGAGGGGGGTGTGTCCGTTCAGGTGCAGTTGTTATAGAAGAACCATGTTCTTCTATGTGTTCCAACTCCTACTGTTTGCGGAATAATAAATACATAAATTAAATAACACAGAGATTTTTACGTGGAAAACATCTGGCTCAAAAGGTGAAAAAACCACGACCTACTTTCCAGTAGGATTTTCCCAAAACACTTTACTATATCAGTAAGCCAAAACAGCATTTACAAAAACTCTTTTGTAAACCTAGGATTACCTCTAATCCCTTGTAGCAAATTAGCCTCTAGCTATTTGCGACAAACTCCAAGTTAGCTATAACCTGAACAACAGAGTACCTATTACAAACACTTCAATATAAAACGGAAAATGTACAAGGTAAAACCACCTACTACAAATAAACTAGACTAAAAGACAACCGTTGGAACTGGTTCTTCTAGCTGGTTCACGTAGCTTCAGATTCGCACACTCAAATTTCACACAAACCGCCTGCAAAATTGCCTCACTAATTTTGCTCTCAATTCTTGCTTAACTTCTAATTTTGTGCGTACTTGTACAATAAGAACAATCTGCAATATATAGGATTAGTAGATAAGGAATTAACTAGAGTTCTAATGCAACTCTTCCTTGGTGGAAGAGTTCTATTCAATCTCAACTCCTCAAATCCTTCCTTATCTTAAGATTTTGTTCTTACTGAATAAGGAGTCCTTCTCCTTATTGTTTTTGAAATCTTTTTTATTAGGAGATATATCTATTTTACTAGATTTTGTCTATCTCCTGCATGTGCACCTCACGTGCCTTTGACTCTGCTTGTGTCTATGTCTTCCAGTGATGGACCTGGTTCATTTCTGAGTTCCTTTATCAATCTTCAAAACTATTCAATTTCTTGGGCCAACAGTTACGTTGGCATCAACTAGGGAGTGGAGACCCTATGTTGGCATCAACTAGGGAGTGGTGACCCTATGTTGGCATCAAGTTATGTTGGCATCAACTAGGGAGCGGAGACCCTATGTTAGCATCAACTAGGGAATGAAGACCCTATGTTGGAAAAGTGACTAGGGAGTGGAGCACCTATGTCTAAATTAAAATCAACTAGGGATTGGAGACCCTATGTTGGAAAATCATCAACTAGGGAGTGGAGACTCTATGTTGGCATCAACTAGGGAATGGAGACCCTATGTTGGCATCAAGTTATGTTGGCATCAACTAGAGAGTGGAGACCCTATGTTGGCATCAGCTAGGGAGTGGAGACCTTATGTTGGCATCAACTAGGAAGTGGTGACCCTATGTTGGCATCAAGTTATGTGTGCATCAACTAGGGAGTGGAGATCCTATGTTGGCATCAATTAGGGAGTGGTGACCCTATGTTGGCATCAAGTTATGTTGGCATTAACTAGGGAGTTGAGACCCTATGTTGGCATCAACTAGGAAATGGAGACCCTATGTTAGAAAAGCGACTAGGGGGTGGAGACCCTATGTCTAAAATAAAATTAACTAGGGAGTGGAGACCCTATGTTGAAAAGCCATCAACTAGGGAGTAGAGACCCTATGTTGGAATCAACTAGGGAGTGGAGACCCTATGTTGAAAACCCATCAACTAGGGAGTAGAGACCCTATGTTGGCATCAACTAGGGAGTGGTGACCCTATGTTGGCATCAACTAGGGAGTGGAGACCCTATGTTGGCATCAACTAGGGAGTGGTTACCCTATCTTAGCATCAACTAGGGAGTGGTTACCCTATGTTGGTATCAACTAGGGAATGGAGACCGTATTTTGGAAAAGCGACTAGGGAGTGGAGACCCTATGTCTTAAATAAAATCAACTAGGGATTGGAGACCCTATGTTGGAAAAATGCAACTAGGGATTGGAGACCTTATACTACCATGATTTTGAATTTTCTTTGTTTTCTTTCTCTTTTTTTTGTTTTTTTCCCATCATTTATTCTTTTTCTCTTTTTTTTATTTCAGAGAATCAGTAAATGCGGGAAAGAATTTTTGGAGGAAACTTCCCTTTTTGGAGTTGTTGTTGCAAAGCTGTTTCTAGCCTTTGGACAGTTTCTTTTAGTTACACCTATTTCCTGTTTTTCAATCAAAGAACAATTTGTCTGTTTAAAATAGTGGTTGATTTTGTGGCCTTGGGTGTTTCAGTCACTTGATCTTGGCCCGACTTCTTTGATGAAGATCTCAACTGCTTGCTTGTTCCCTTAGGACTTATTTCATTTATGGCTCTAGAGAACTTGGCTTTTCCGAAACTATACCATGATGGTTAATCACGTGGGACTTAACCTTTTTCAACTTTATTTTGCCTTTGTGGGAATTTGACTTTGATTTCCTTTCTTTTCAGGAGTTTTTGATTTCAAAGCATCGGCCATCATGGCCAGTCGAGGTCAACTTGATGCCCCTGACGAGGTTGGATGCCTTTTTGCATATTATCTCATATCAAATGAGAACCCTGTAAATCAGTCTTGTCATCCTTTCTTTGTCTTAGTTTCGGAGTAGAGTTAATCCGAAAGGGATTCAAAGAAAAACAAACAGTAGAACGGATAATGAATTTAAACAAGAGGCATCCCTTTAGGGGAAAGGAAAGGCGGACTTATCTGGAGTACATATGGACTTCAATGAACATGACATGCCTCTTGGATTGGATGCCTGATCCATGTAAACCGTCCGACTCTCAGAAATTCATCACAACTTTTTCCTCAAAAAATCGAGAAACCTTGCCAGGACTCTGTCGATGCCGATGGATGTGAGGATCCTCATTTCAATCAGTGGCACCCTTTGTGGGTTTTCACCAGCTGACCTCTCTCATTTATCTTCTCACCATCACCTTATAGTGCTCTTTGCGAGTTTTCACTAACAAGGCTCTCTCATTTTAGTTTCTCTACTTACCATAGTCTTACGGCGCCCGTGGGGTCTATCACCAATAAGACTCTCTCGTTTTATTTCTCTCAATTGGTTGTATCAGATCCAAGTAATTGTAACCTCCAATTTTGAACATTTTTTCCGATTGATCGGAAGGACTTGAACAGAATTTTGGGTAAAAAGAATTTGGATTGAATTACAACTTTGGAACCTTTCAAGCGAAACTATCGCTGAACCATTATAACATCTGCCCCAGTTTCACTTTAGGGGGAATTTGAATTTTTATTTTGGTGTGACTGAACCCCAGAGAGAGGTTGCCTACGTATCCTTTCAGAATCAAGTCGATCGTAGTTCAAGCAACTTTGTTCTCTTTTTTTGTTTTTCTTTGCTTTTTCTTCTGTTCCATTTTGTTTTCTTTCCACTTTCTTTTATTTCTTTTATTTCATATTTCAATTCTTTTCCCTTATTTTTTTAATAACACTTTCAGGTTCCAAAGGGGGTAATCAAAGAAGAGTAACCGGATCAAAGAGTTTACAAAAGGGTTAATGGTGTTTGGGTAGTGAGAATGAAACCCTTCGTCATCCCAACTGAAAAACGTTAATTTTTTATGGAGGATCAAATATAGTACCTTTTGACTGCACCTACATTGACAGTTGTTTCAGGGACATTTTCTTCGATGTACCCCAAGTACAACGCACTCTTTTGGCAGTACTCTTGTTGCAACGTATGAACCTTTCTAATCTGAACCAATTTTCCTTTGGTTGTTCCGAGTCTTTGTTTTATTTTCTTAAACTTATCTTCATTACATTCTGATTCTTGATTCATTATTTTGAAGTCTGACAGCGTTTTAGGATCTGGGCATGAAGTCCGCAAGCATGTCATGTTATTGAAATCTGCATTTAAACAGAACTGAAAGTAGAATAAGGCAAAAAAACAAGATTAGAAAAAGAAACATTCATGGGAAATGAAATATTAATTCCATTTGATTTTTGATTTTTTTATTTTAAAGATAGAAGGGTTTACATAGGAAAGTAAGACAATAAAGTAAAACATCCGGATCACACCCTGAGATAATCCAGATGCAGAAAGGATAGTAAGACTAGCTAACGAGACTCCCATGTGATGGGGGAATTGCAGGCTTGGCGACCGTTTTTGGCTTTTCTTCTGTCTCGGCAATAGTTGCAATGGCCTTCAGTGCCGGATCAAAATTTCATCTTCACAAATCATTCCGACTACTTACCCAGAGTTATGAGCAGGCAACAGATTGTTCAACACACCAGGAGCCTCTTCGTCCCGAAGAATGACTTTTTCAATTTCAATCAAGTCTTCAACTACCCTTTTAGGGGGACAACAGTCCTCCGTATTGTGTCTTATTGCTCCATAGTGGTATTCACATATAGCTTCAGCTCGGTGCGAGGGGAAATCAGGGTTCGGTCGGTTCGGGGCAATTGGCTGCAACAAATCTAGCTTGATTAGCTTTTGGAACAAGCTTAAATATGATTCACCAATAGGGGTGAACTGATTCTTTTTGAAAGGATCTCTTGGGAGAGGATTGTATTGGGAAACATTTGATCAGGGATTATATGGATCTTGGTAAGGACGGGCATTTCTGGGAGGTGGAGCTCGATTTTGTGTATAATGTTGTGGCCGCATGCAAGATTGCACGTTCATCACCGCATAAGGAGGCGGCGCCACGACATAAGCAACATCTTGAAGGGGATAATAGTGTGGTGGGACCTTAGGAAGCATATATCATTGGTGGACTGTCCTGCGAGGCCCCTTAGAGCTCGAAGCCATCATGGCTCCCTCTTCTCTCCCATTTCTGTTCATCAAACCCTCCGAACCATTCTGAGCAGCCTGTGATGTAGCCTTAAAAGCAACATGACTCAAGATTCGGCCTGTTTTTAAACTGTTTTCAACCATTTCCCCAATTTTAATAGCCTCAGCGAACAGCTTACCCATAGCGGACATCATGTTCTAGAAGTAGTCCGGCTCTTAGGCCTGTCGGAAGACCGCAACTATTTATGATTCATCCATTTGAGGTTTTACCATGCGGCTTGCTCGCGCCATTTGACAGCATATTCACAAAAACTTTCCACAATTTTCTTTGTCAAAACGGTACACAAAGTTCTCTTTCTGGATTTTCACTCTTGCTTTCTCTTTCTTTTCTTTTTTCGCTTTCGTTTTCGTTGTTATTTCCGTCATTCTTTTCTTTCTTTTTCTTTGGCCCCTCTTTTTTTTCTCTTTTTATTTTTATTTTATGGCTATGATCGAATCGTATGGGGATTGTGTACGTATCATAACGCCGCATGAATCAGATCTTGCGTAGTTCAGGAAGATTGAGAATGGAGTAAATAAGCTAACTCTCGTTTTTGAAATTTTGAAAAAAAAATACTTTTGGCCCTTTTTTTGTTTTAAAGAAGGACATCTAAAGAAGCAAGAAAATATTTTTTGGATTTTGATTTGTACTATTTTTTTTTTCATTTCTAGGAGAAAGATTACTAAAGAACGGAAAAACATAATTTTTTTTGGATTTGGATTTTGTTTTTGAACGAAAGACTTCTAAAAATTCTTTTTCTTTGTTTTGAACTTTGGGAATTTCAAAAGTAAAAAGAAAATATTTTTGTTGAATTTCCATTCATTTTGTCTTTCTTTTTTTTTTTTGTATGAAGAAAGAAAATATTTTTGGATTTTGAATGTTGCCTCTAAATTTTCAAAAGAGGGACTTTAAAGAAAAACTTCTAAAGAAGAAAAAGAATATTTTTTGGATTTTTGTTGCTGATTTTTTTGAAATTTTAGGAAAAATACTTCAAAACGAAGGAACCCATATTGTTGATTGATTTTTTAATTTCTTTTTTTTAACATACAAAAGACTTTGGAACGAAGGAAAATATTTTTTTTGGGTTTAAAATCCTTTTTTTTAATGTTATAAGGAAAGTCTTCTAAAAGGGAATTAAAGGAAAATATTTATTATTTTTTTGGATTTTAAAAATTGGGGAGCCAGAGCCGATGAGGTTTGCCTACGTATCTCACATCCGGTGAGAATTAGACCTGCATAGTTTGGTCAGTTTTGACGGAACAGGGGAAGCATGACTTTTGAAAACATCAGCTTATTTTCTTTGTCTTTTTTTTATTGGAAAATTTTGATAGAGTTTCAGATTTCAAATACCTACCTCACATTCTTGATTTTTTTTCGATTTTCTTTTTTCCTTCTTTTTTTTCCAATCTAGAAGCTGGTCAACATGCAAGCCAAAACAAAGAGATGCGCAAGTAGCACGTAAGATGCATCAGGATGGTCTTTTATTTTGGGTACACCAGTTCTAGACGGACCCCACCCCTGTCTTGAGTCCCCAAAGTCAAATGCACATGATGCAAACAAGGGCTCCTACTAGGGATCCGGCACGAGGCTATGTTATTCTAGGTTTAAGAACCTGGATATATTGTTCTGGACCTGGCTTACCCGAGCGGACAACTCGAGTCGAGGGGGCAACGTACCAGGAACCAAAAGGCCGTCCGACTTGGTAACTGATCCGATCCTCGTTCTAAAAGTAGGATATGACACTAACAGAAAAGAATTCACACCAGCGTGCACTTCCAGAAGATTTAAAAGACTCAGAGAGAAGATGAGTTTCGTAACAATTTTATATACAATTCAAGCAATATCAAAGCGGTAAAAAGCGGCATTTAGAACATTAGGCTCAAACACGTAAAAATCAGACAATCATGAAAGTCATGCATAACAGCTATTCTAAGCTCGAATTCTAAACCCTGAACCACGTGGTCGTGGGTTCGATCCCAGCAGAGTCGCCAGAGCTATCACACCTCCTTTTTCCCGAAGGGGGATATGAGAGTTTTTTCAATTTAAGTGACAATAATTGAAATGAGATTATTTATTATTTCAAAGTCGCCACTTGGAATAATTATGGTGTCCCAAGTCACCGGTTTATTCTAAATTCCAGATCGAGGAAATTTTTGACTCTGTTCTAAGTCTGCGAAAATCAGAAGATCGGGTGAGGAATTCTGTTAACTCGGGAGAAGGTGTAAGGCACTCCCGAGTTTCGTGGTGTTAGCACGGTCGTTCAAATATTAATCATTGGCCCAATTATAATACATATTTAAATCGATTGTGCATTTTTAACCATTTAAACAGCTTTTAATTATTTATGAAATTGGTTTGAACAAGTCGCGATGTCGCGCACTCGTTTGTTTTTGTACACATTTTGAATCACGTCACGGGAACCGTACCCACGATCTACAACATGTTAATTTTATTATTATTTGAAATTATGGTCGAGTCACGTGAAATGCACACTCGAATTGGGGATTTACGTATTGTGATCATGCCACGAAAACCGTACCCATAGTCGCGATGATTTATTAATCGTGCCTAAAGCAAACTAGAAATGTCATTAGTTATTCTTAAAGCTAATTTGGGATTATTGTGAGTCCATGAATTATGAAAATTATTGTAGAAAAAGATATAGATTAGTTATAGAAAGATGAAACTAGCTTATGAATTTTTATTAACTCTTGGCCAATCAAACTGGAATTATCTAAGTCCAAATGCCAAAAATCCTCAGGCTTCAAGCCAAAATACGAGGTCGAGTTGCTACACAGATTGAAAATAAAAGGCTTGAGCATTTAAATAAACCATCTACTAATTAAATGCATAAAATAGATGGAGCAATCACCCCAAACAAACAACAGAGAATGAAACTTCATTTGCATAAATTTTGAATCATCCACATGTGTTTATGAATGTAGTAGTTGAACAAACAGACAATGGAGAAATGAACATCAGACCAATTGACTTAACTCATAAAATTAACAAGATTGTTCAAAACATTTTAAGCCACAAAATAACAAACAAAGCAGGCTGTTGATGTGATTTTTCAACAATATTAACGCTTTTCATAAACTTTACTATAACGATTCGACCGGTCGTTTTGAGAATTTAAGCTCCTTCCGATGGCGTAAGGTCTTGAACAGCTTCGCATTTGTGTGTATCGACCTGCGTGCATGGTTGGATTCAGTTACCGGAGGATCCGAAGTCAAATTGGAAGGAAAATTTTCAGTTTTGGAAGTTTAAGCAATGGAAGTTGATCGGAGGTTTGACTTTTGTGTAAACAGCCTCGGAATGAGTTTTAGATACTGCCAACAGATTTATATGGTAATTTTAGACTTAGGCGCGCGTCCGGGATTGCTTTTGGAGGTCTGTAGAGTAATCTTAGGTAATTCGGCGAAAGTTAGAATTTCGGCGATTTCGGCCGATAGGTGAAATTTTGATATCAGGGTCGGAATGGAATTCTGGAAGTTGGAATAGGTTCTTAGCATCATTTGTGACGTATGTGCAAAATTTCAGGTCATTCGGATGTGGTTTGGTTGGTTTCATCATCGTTGGCGTATTTTTGAAGTTTAGAAATTCTAGGCTTGAATCCGAGATTTATTCGGTGTTTTGATGTTGTTCTAGGTGTTTCAAAAGTTTGACTAAGTTCATGCATTGGTGTGTGACCTATTAGTGTAACTAGTTGAGGTCCCGAGGGGCTCGGGATAGTTTAGGACGGTTATCGGAAAGTTTGATGTTTGGAAATGCAGCTGGTGCTGCTGTTCTGGTGTGACAGCACCTGCGGATAAGGGATCGTAGGTGCGAGCTTCGTAGGTGCGGAAAAGATCACGCAGGTGCGAAAATAAGAGGATTGGGCAGCCTCCGCAGGTGCGGAACTTTGGAGCGCAGGTGCGGAACTTTGGGGCGCAGGTGCGGCCCGCAGAGGCGGTTCTTGGGCGCAGGTGCGGGTAGGAGCGCAGGTGCGGTTAAGTTGTCGTAGGTGCGGCTGTCCTGGGCAGATTCTTATACACGAGGGTTATCCATTTTCTTCACATTTTGAGCTTTGGACTTCGGATTTGGGAGCGATTTTTGGGAATTTTCAAGCTAATCGAGTAGGTAAGTGTTTTTCACCTAGAATTATATATGTTCAATGATTTTATCTTTATTTTTATCATTTAAGTTGTGTTTTGGGTTGAAGAAAATGTTGCTTTTTGAAGAAAATTCTAAAAACGAAAATTCATGATTTGAGGGATGAAATGGTATAGGAATTTGGTAATTTTTGTATGGTGGAACTCATATCGGAATGGGTATTCGAATTTAGTAAAATTTGAAGGGTTCCGAGGTGCGGTCCCGGGGGTCGACTTTTGGGTCGATTTTTATAATTTTGTAACGATGGAAACTTTATTATTTGGAATAATTCCTCATACAATTTATGTGTGTTTTGGAGTTGTTATAGTTGGATTTGAGCCGTCCGGAGGTCTTTTCGCCCAAGAAGTCCATTTAGAGTACCGGGTTGTCGCCGTCGAGGTAAGTATCTTGCCTAACCTTGTGTGGGCGAATTACTCCTTAGGATTTGTGTCTTCTATGTTAATTTTAGTCTGTGTATGCGAGGTGACGAGTGTGTGCTCGGACTTATTTGTAGAAGGTTGACCTTTTAGGGTTCTTAGGTCCTTATATTCACCTTGTATGAAGTTGATCTTGATACGATTGAGTTCTTATCTGCTAGTTTTACCTCTACATGCTTTAATTAGAACTAATTGCTTTAGGATCCATCCTTACTGCCTACTTGACTCTAATTTGACTTAACCAAAGGTTTTATCTCTCTATCATCATGCTATATTTCATAAGCTACCTATAATTAATTAAATGGTTGAATATCCCTCATAATTTGCTCAACCTCATAAGGGGAATAGATAACTTATATCTTAGTCGACTTGTCCTTACTTGGGATTATTTGACTTGTGTTGTCTTTTTATTGTTGACTTGAATTTGTGGATTTGCTGCTTGTCTTGTTTTTCCCTGGTCAAGTTGTTCCCTTTTGAACTTAGTATTCTATACCGTGATTATTCCTTGTGAACGATGTTCTACTGTTTCTTTTTGAATTGAAGTCCTTGTATTGATTTATTCGCCGTATCTTGTGCCCTTGTCCCGGTTGCTTTGCATTTGATGTGGTGATGAGCGAGTTTTTTGCCGTGCTATAATTGTGTCTTTGGTTGTTGCACTATATATTTAAATTGGGATTACGGACGTACTCCGGGAGATTTCCCCCTGTATTGCATATTTAAATTGGGACTACGGATGTATTCCGGGAGCTTTCCCCCTGTACTGGATTGCATATTTACTTTGGGACTACAGACGTATTCCGGGAGATCCCCCAGCACTGCATGTTTATTTTGGGACTACGGACGTATTCCGGGAGATTCCCTTGTACTGCATGACAAATTCTGAACTACGGGATGGAATACCGGTTGTTTTTTATATTGAAGAAAAACTATGTCTCAAAGACAATTATTGAAAAGTAAAGTTTAAAGGCATTTACCTTGAAGGAAACTATGTTTGCAAGGTTATTTTTTTTTTCAAAGAGATGTTTGCAAAGCCTTTATTTGAAGGAAATTATGTTTGAAAAACATTTAGTTGAAAGGTACATTTGAAAAGCTTTTATGGAAAGGAATTACGTTTGAGAATTTCGTTTTATAAAGTATATTTATGTATCTTTGGAGGAAGTATATTTCAACGAAAATTTTCCCACTGAAATGATTATATTTTAAAAGCTTTCAATATAAACTTGTGGTTGAAAAATTTCACTCGAGGATTTGACCAATTCATTGGGTTTGATTGGCTAAGGCCCGACGTGGACAAACTAATGCAGTGCTGAGTTACTGGTCTTCTTATTGTGTTGTGGTTTCCGGTTCTGCCTTGTACTTCCCACTATCCTTCCTGTGTATTATTATGTTGTTCCGTTGTGTTTGCTGTATTCCTTCCGCATTGTAAGTGTTTCTGTTATTTACTATAGTGTTCAGTCATTAGATAAATGTCATACTCTGTCATTTTTATATTTATGTCTGTATAATTTATTAGACTAGTGATGTCTTGACTAGTCCTCGTCACTACTTCACCGAGGTTAGTCTTGATACTTACTGGGCACCGTTGTGGTGCGCTCATACTACACTTCTGCACTTTTTTTTTTGTGCAGACCAGGTATTGATTGCTAATAGCTACGCGGGTCATTGCCGAGGAGACAAGGTAAACCTGTTGTTGTGTTTGTAGGCTTCGGAATCACCTTCCTTCTTTATTTCAACTGTTCTTACGTATTTCTAAAAATTTGTATTTAGAAGTTATAGTAACCTTATAGAGCTTATGACTTGTACTACCGGATTTTGGGAATATGCATTGTATCAAGGAATTCTTTATTTTAGAAAATATTTTATTTTTGTTTATTTCTGTTGCTATTCCATGAGTATTAGGCTTACCTAGTCCTTAAGACTAGGTGCCATCACGATACCCAACGGAGGAAAATTTGGGTCGTGACATTTACAGTAACAAATAGTGACAAAAATAACTTCTTTGTTCATCAACTCAACCAACTACCAGTAAATATATTAAGGATCCAAAGGCAATTACACATGAGAATAAGTGAAGAAGTAAAGCATCAATAACATGGATATTGATATTAATCATAGAAGCAACATATAACCCAGATCTTTAGATTAATAACTTAACATAAACATCCAAAATTATAGCACATACCTATTAAACCGGAATCAGCAAGAAATCCAAAAACTAAAATAAAGTCAAGGAAAATCAAGTGCGAAAAATCATCCACTAACCAGTGAATCTTTAACAGCAACAGTAGTAGAATCAAACTCTAGTTAGACCCAGAATCAAGAATAAACCCAGAAATCAGAGAGCGTTCAAAATAATGCACAGAGTTTGAACCAGCGATTGAAATCAAATCTCGAGCGTAAATTCGGAGTTCAAACTTACTCCATACTTAGGAACAAAAATCAAAAATAGAAGAAGAAGATCGAAATAATTTTTTTTTCTTTACTGGCGGCTCAAAAGCAGAAAAAGATGCTGGACCAGAATCTAGAAAAAAAAAACCTTTCAAACCCTAGAATTTTTCACCCCTGAAAATGTGTCCAAAAATTCGTCCCTTTAAAATCGGAAAAAAGAGAGTATATATATTCTAAATCCAAGCTTCATGCCTTTGCTCCCAAGAAACATTGAGCCTGTATATCTCTTAAGATAGGCGGATTTTTGACAAATGGAAGGATATGATCAATCATCCTTAATCATGAGGCTTCCATTAATCTTAAATCCGTCCAAAAAGAGAGAGAAGGCGCGGAAAAAATGGGTGAGAAATATTCTCTATCAGGTTTGTTAGGCTACGTGGCAAGAGGATAAAAGAGGGAGCACGTGAGGCGAGTGGGTGAGAATTCCGGTGGGTTTGGGTAGAGAAGGGGCGGCAAAAGATGGAGGAGGGGAGAGAGGCGCCGTTTGATTAGGATAGAGATAGGGTTAGGGTTTTGTTATATTAGGTTTATATATTTAGGTGGGGGTGAATAATAACCATTGGATGAGATCGGGTGAAGGGCTGGGATTGAATGGGGAGATAGGGGCGGGTCGATCCGGTTTGGGTCGCGGGTCTTAAAGATTCGGTAGGGGCTGATGTGGAATTGGGGTGTTTTGGGGAAATTTGGCCACTAAATGTAATTTAAACCTAAACAAAATCTAATTTGTAGAGTGGAACTTAATTATATATTTTTATCACTTAAATAATTAATTAACTTAAAGCTAATGGAATGAAATTAACTAATTTGCAACTAAAAGCTAAAATGTAAAAATGACCCATATTTTTGTGATTTTTGTTTAACAATGCAATTAATTTATGTAATTAAATTCTAAATGTAATTAAGACCTAAAATGCTATGCATGAAATATTTTAGACATTTTTGGTATTTTTCTCATGATTTTAAAATGTTAAATATGCAATTAAATGCAAGCAACAATTAACAAGAAATTCCTAAAAATTCTATTAAAATAATAAGAAAAAATCTATTTGTGAATTTTGTAGGAATAATTTAGTAGGGCAACAATCATGTGCTCACAGTAATTATACTGTATGCAACGACCCGACCGGTCGTTTTGTGTTCTAGAATCCCGTGCCCCTAAATGAGACTCCCCGTAGTTGCTTTTACTGATTTATGTCTTGCGGCGACGGGTGGTTCGAGGATTGGAGGAATTTGGAGCGGTATAGGGACACTTAGTTCCTTAAGGTTGGCCTTAAAGGCCAAGTTTGACTTCGGTCAACATTTTTGGTAAACGACCTCGGAATCGAGATTCAAAGGTTTCGGTAGGTTCGTATAATGATTTCGGACTTGGGCGTGTATTCGGAACGGGTTTTGGATGACCCAGGAGTGTTTCAGCGCCAAATAGTGAAATAAGAATTCCCTTAAGTTCAAATTGAGGTTTGGAACGTATTTTTGTGTTATCGAGGTCCAAACAGAATTTTGAGACCGGGAATAGTTCCGTTATGTCATTTATGACTTGCTCGCAAAATTTGGTGTCATTTCGAGTAGTATAGGTACGTTTCGGCGTGTTGAAAGTGAATTCAAGAACTCAAAGTTCTTAAGTTAGATCCAATACGTTTTGGGGTATGATTTTTAGATTAGCGTTGTTTCGGACGTTCCGAAGGCTCGAGTGAGTCCGTATTATGATTTAGGACTTGTTGGTATAGTTGGACGGGCCTCGGGTGGGCCCGGATGCCATTCGAATGTCGCGCGAGGCGAAACCAGCCTTAGAAGAACTGCTGGTGCACCAGATCTGGTGCGACCGCACCTGCGAAGGACCAGCCGCAGGTACGAAGACCGCAGGTGCGGTCAACGCCTCACAGATGTGGCCTCAGAGGGGGATACCCAGTTTCGCAGGTGCGGGCCATTTCCCGCAGAAGCGGAGCCGCAGGTGCGGACACCCTTCCGCAGGTGCGACCACTGGCCCCCTTCCCATTTTTCGCAGGTGCGATCCTTGAGTCGCAGGTGCGAAAAACCTGAAGGTAGGGAGGTTGTTTAAAATACAGGATTTAGCCATTCTTGAACCATTTTCTTCAACTTGGATGATTTTGAGAGCTTGCAAAGGAGGGATTCGACCTAGCTACTGTAAGGTAAGTAATTCCTTCCATAAAGTGAGTTTAATACTTGAAATCTTGGGTACATTAACACACAAAACTAGTAGAAATCATGGGTTTAGAGTAAGACTAGGATTTTGATAAAAATGAGAATTTACCAAGGAATTAGTTATGAAATCATACAAAAACTATATAATATTGATCCTTAGGATATGGGTAAGTATTTCCTCCGAAAATTTCCGGAATCCGAGCATGTGGACCCGAAGGTGTATTTTAGGATTTTCCAATTTGGGTTGAAATGACCATATAAGTAGGAGAATTAGAGGACTTTTGAGCATATATTGACTTGTTAATGTGATGTTTGGCTAGCTTCGAGTTCTTGGGCGATGAATTTGGAGTTTCGGGAGCGTTCTTGACTCGGAAAGTAGGCTTGACCCGAGGTAAGTCTCCTTTCTAACCTTGTAAGAGGGAATTGTCACCATAGGTGAATATAATAATTGCATGTCATTATTGTGGGGGCTACACAAGCATGAAGTGACGAGAGTTCGTGCGTAGCTACTATTATGTTATGTCGGGGGTTTAGGATTCACAAGCATGATTTATGTGCCGTAACTATAATCTTAAATGTTAATTTAGGTTTCCTAATATCCTTGAATCAATAAGTGAACATCTAGGAGGTTACATTCTGAAATTTATATTATTGAAACCTTCTTTGTAAGTAAATTCTCTACTAAATTTCTAATTTCTTGTTAATTATGTGTATATATACGGGAACCCGCGTCGCATATATGATTCGCGAGCAGGGTAGCCATACTATTATGTCAATCGCTTCGCGAGCGGGGTAGCCATACTATTATGTCAACCGTGTCGCATGTTCAATTCGTGAGCGATGTAATAGATGCATCTATGGTTCGAGCCATTCGACCCTTCGACAATGCACATTTATTTTCGCGTTGTGTCAGCCGTATGTTCGCGGCATGCTATGTGTTTGTTGGATGTTGGGTGTTCTGTGATTATGTATTTGTTAAATACCATGAAGAAATGAAAACTAAGTAATTTGTATGCTAGAGAGCTTGGCACATAAAGGTATTTGTAAATGATATTTGATGTTCCTATCTTCATTATTATTCATGATTGCCATCCCTGCTTAGCCTTACTTTAAAACATATTATTTTGACCCTAGTAAGTGTCACGTCGATCTTTCATCACTACTTCTTCGAGATTAGGCGGGATACTTACTGGGTACATATTGTTTATGTACTCATGCTACGCTTCTGTACTTAATTGTACAGGTTCTGAGGCAGGTGCATCTGGGTATCGGTCCGGAGCTCGTCCCTGACTTATACTTGGGTTGGACTTCACGGTGAGCTGCTTCTCTTGGCGATCTTCAGCAGCACTGTGGAGCCTTTCTTTGCTATTTCTGTCTATATTTTTCTCAGACAGTAGGACAGACTATTATTCCTTTTGATTTTACTCTACTAGATGCCTGTAGACTTGTGACACCAGTTCCTGGCACACACGTTAGTAGACATTATTTTTGGGACGTAATTGTTAATTATGACTTTATGATTATTTATATTGCATAAAGTTGCCTAATTTAGTCATTCTATCAAATATTTAAACGTAAACCGAGTAAGTGTTGGAAAATATTTTGATAAGATAAACGGAATTCACTAGTATCGGGTGCCATCGCGACCTGGGTTAGGATTTGGGTCGTGACAACATGGTATCAGAGCTCTAGGTTTACGTTGGTCTCACGAGTTACAGGCAAACCCAATAAAGTTTTGTAGATCGGTACGTAGACGTCTGTATTTATTTTCGGGAGGCTATAGGCTGTTAGGAAATCTCTCTTTATTCACCTTCTATCGTGCAATTGATAGTATGGTAATCTCACTCTTCTATTCTCTCACAAATGTGAGGACGCGCACAATCGATATTCCAAACCCGGGAGGACCCCCACCGGCCGAGGCCGTGGAAGAGGTCGGGGGAGGGCACCAGCTCGAGGTGGGGGACGAGGGCATCCCAGAGCTATTCCAGTTGCACCGCCAGCGGATCCAGCAGAGGATCCCATCACTGAGGAGTAGGGAGAGGTGCCCGCCGCAGATCCTGCCCCATCAGACTTCATGACGGCGTCGAGATTTCAGGAGGTCATGGGTCGTATGATACGATTCATGGGCACTATGACTCAGGTTGGTTTATTTCCAGTGGATCCGGTCATATCCCAGGCGGGAGGGGGAGCACAGACCCCTACTACCCAGGCCACAGGACATGCAGCAACAGTATACCAAACCCCGGTTACACTGCACGTGGGCGGGGTCCAGCCAGTAGCAACAGCTCCTGAGCCCAGACCAGCTGCGGATGGTGATCCACAGAAGCTCTTAGACAAATGGACCAGACTCCACCCTCCTGTCTTTGGAGGCGAGCGTCATGAGGACGCCCATGAATTTATTGATAGGTGCAGGGACAGACTGCACAACATGAGGATACTAGAGTCCCATGGGGTACACTTCACCACTTTCTAGCTAGAGGGCAGGGCCCGCAGATGGTGGCAGTCCTACATTCTTGGCAAACTGGCAGATTCTCCTCCCCTCACTTGGGAGCAGTTCACTCAGTTATTCCTGGACAGATATATCCCACCCTCTGAGAGGGAAGAGCTGCGGTATCAGTTTGAGCAGCTGGAGCAGGGTCAGATGTCAGTGACTGATTACGAGGCTAGGTTTTCTAAGCTGCCTCGTCATGCACTCATGATACTTCCTACTGAAGTCGAGAGAGCACGAAGATTCGTAGATGGGTTTCACTCAGGTATTAGGGCCAACATGGCCCGAGAGGTGGAGATGGGGACTCCTTATCAGCTTGTGGTAGAGATTGCTCGCAGGATTGAGGGTTATCGGTCGAGGAGCAGAGAGCAGGGACAGCAGGATAAGAGAGCTAGATTTTCTAGAGATTTCAGAGGTGCTCCAGCCAGGGGCAGAGGTTAGTTTGGTAGGGGCCAGCCTAGTAGGCCCCCATATTCATCACCCCCACCAACTCCTCGAGGTGCTCCGACGAGGCCTTATTTCAGCGTTATGTCGGAGAGTTATTACCGTCCACCATCCATTCAGGATTCTTCTGGCGGGTATTCTGGTCATCAGGGGTCTTCCAATCCTTATTTCAATGTTATGCCAGAGAGTTCATACCGTCCTCCAGTTATTTAGAGTACTTCAGGGCACCAGGCTATGGTGCCGAGAGGTTGTTATGAGTGTGGGGATCCAGGCCATATTAAGAGGACTTGTCCCAAGCTTCGGGGCAAGGCCGTGCAGTAGAGTCATCAGCCTATGATTTTAGCACCGGCAGTTCGGCCACCAGAGGTGGAGGACAGGATGGTAGAGGTCGTCCTAGAGGTGGAGGCCAGGCAGGGGGAGCCCAGTCAGCTCCTGTTCATTCCGGTGGAGGCCAGTCGTCTGACGCTCCAGCTAGATTCTATGCTTTCCCAGCCAGACCAGATGCAGTGGCCTCAGATGCCGTGATCACCAAGTATTATTTCAGTATGCGGTAGAGATGCATTGGTATTATTTGATCCAGGATCCACTTATTCATATGTACCAGCCTTGTTTGCTCATTTCTTGGATATTCCTCGTGATTCCTTGGGCACTCATGTTTATGTGTCCACTCCTATGGGCGATTCTATGGTTGTGGACCAGATTTATTGGTCTTGTGTGGCTACATTCATTGGGTTCGAGACCAGAGCGGACCTCCTGTTACTTGATATGACTGATTTTGAGGTCATCTGGGCATGGATCGGTTATCCCCTTATCACATTGTCTTAGATTTCCATGCCAAGATGGTTACTCTAGCCATGCCTGAGTTACCGAGATTGGAGTGGAGAGGTTCCTCAGTCAGTGCAGCCAGTCGGGTTGTTTCTTTCCTGAAGGCTCGCCGTATGGTCGAGATGGGATGTTTGGCTTATCTTGCTTATGTGCGGACCACCGATTCCCCGACGATTTATTCAGTGCCAGTAGTTCGAGAGTTTGTTGATGTATTTCCTTCAGACCTTCCAGGCATGCCACCGGATCGTGACATTGATTTTTGCATTGACTTAGCTCCAGGCACCCAACCTATCTCTATTCCCCCATACCGTATGGCTCCAAAGGAATTGAAGGAATTGAAAGAACAACTTGAGGAGTTGTTGGCTAAGGGGTTTATCAGACCGAGTGTGTCGCCGTGGGGGTGCTCCAGTGTTATTTGTGAAAAAGAAGGATGGGACTATGCGGATGTGTATTGACTACCGCCAGTTGAGCAAGGTCACCATCAAGAACAGGTACCCATTGCCGTGTATCGATGATTTTTTGACCAGTTGCAGGGTGCTCGGGTGTTTTCTAAGATTGACTTGAGATCAGGGTACCATCAACTGAAGATTCGGGACTTGGATGTTCCGAAGACTTCCTTTCGTACGAGATATGGTCATTACGAGTTCCTGGTGATGTCCTTTGGCTTGACTAACGACCCAAAAGCATTTATGGATTTGATGAACAGGGTGTTCAGGACTTATATTGATTCTTTTGTCATTGTCTTTATCGATGACATTCTGATTTACTCACGTAGCCTGGGGAGCACGAGCAGCATTTGAGAGTTGTGCTCCAGACTTTGCGAGAACAAAAGTTGTATGCTAAGTTCTCTAAGTGTGAGTTTTGGTTGGATTATGTGGCATTCTTGGGACATGTGGTATCCGGAGAGGGTATCAAGGTAGACCCTAAGAAGATTGAGGCAGTCCAAAGTTGGCCACGCCCTACTTCAGCGACAGAGATCAGGAGCTTCTTGGGTCTGGCAGATTATTATCACCGATTTGTGGAGGGTTTTTCATCCATTGCAGCTCCTCTAACTAGATTGAACCAGAATAATGCCCCATTCCGATGGTCCGACGAGTGTGAGGCGAGCTTTCAGAAGCTCAATACAGCATTGACATCAGCACCGGTTCTTGTGTTGCCTTTCGGTTCTAGGATGTATACAGTTTATTTCAATGCTTCACGCGTTGGTCTGGGATGTGTGCTGATGCAGGAGGGGCGAGTTATTACATATGCTTCACATCAGCTGAAGGTTCATGAGAAGAATTACCCCGAACGATTTGGAGTTGGCGGCGATTGTTCATGCTCTTAAGATTTGGAGGCACTACTTGTATGGGGTGCCTTGTGAGGTTTATACGGACCGCTGCAACTTGAA
The DNA here is from genome assembly GCA_005239525.1 of Nicotiana knightiana. NCBI lineage: Eukaryota > Viridiplantae > Streptophyta > Magnoliopsida > Solanales > Solanaceae > Nicotiana > Nicotiana knightiana. The sequence goes on along the minus strand of ML434686.1, from coordinate 240,948 downwards.
ACACTTGTTCAAATAGAGGGACCTTAATCTGAGGCAGCGTAGATGGATTGATTTATTGAAGTATTATGACATTACTATTCGTTATCATCCGGGCAAGGCGAATAAGGTTGCAGATGCCTTAAGAAGGAAGGCGGAGAGTATGGGTAGCTTGGATTTCATTTCAGCAGAGGAGAGACCTCTATATTTGGACATTCAGTCCTTGGCTAATCGCCTGGTGAGGTTGGAACTTTTCGATCCCAGTTGAGTTCTTGCGCGTGTCGTTGCTCAGTCTTCATTATTGGTGGAGACCAAGGCTCGTCAGTTTGATGATCCGCACTTGGCAGTTCTCCTGGAGACAGTGTTACAGGGTGGTGCCAAGGAGGTTTCTATTGGTGAGGATGGTGTTCTGAGACTTCAGGGTCGCTTATGTGTCCCTAATGTTGATGGCCTGAGGGAGAGGATTCTAGAGGAGGCTCACAGTTCACAGTATTCTATACATCCTGGTGCTACGAAGATGTATCGTGACTTGAGACAGCACTACTGGTGGAGATGGATGAAGAAAGACATAGTGGAGTATGTGGCTAGATGTCTAAATTGCCAGCAGGTTAAGTATGAGCACCAGAGGCCAGGAGGCCTACTTCAACAGATGTCGATACCTGAGTAAAAATGGGAGCGCATCACTATGGACTTCGTATTTAGGGTTGCCTCAGACTTTGCGGAAGGTTGATGCGGTGTGGGTTGTTGTGGACAGGTTGACCAAGTCGGCACATTTCATTCCAGAAGCTTCTACTTACAATTCAGAGAGGTTGGCCAGGATCTACATTCGGGAGATAGTTCAGTTGCACTGTGTGCCTGTGTCCATTATATCAGATCGAGGTCCTCAGTTCACCTCACATTTCTGGAGAGAAGTACAGAGTGAGTTAGGCACCCGGGTGTCGTGCCCCCTTTTTCTCTTCTCGCAGAGATCGGGTTCAGGACATTTTTGGGACAATCTCCTTTGGAAGGAAGAAGTTAAAGAAAGAGTCGCCACCTAACGATTTTTATGGTGCGTTAGGGCACCTTGGGTAGTTAACTCATGAACTAGTTTGCATTACCAGAGATTGGGTAAGGGCTTGAAATTATCCCAAGGGGAAGGTGTTAGGCACCCCTCAGGATCCACAACTGTGGGTCCCGGTCAAATCGTTTCGTGAATTCAAACAATAAGCAAATAATAAGCAAGGCTCACATAAGACGTGATTTCAAACAAGTGTTGGAGTTTTATTGAAAGTTTAAAAGGAATTAGAAGTAAACATTTGAGAAAATATCCTGGGTTTAAAGTAATACGGATCACATCAATGCAATACCCGGTAATCACTCCTCGAAGAGGGGCAACACATGGTATTAGCGCATCGGTCATCATATCCATATTCTACCCTTCCCATCCCGTGGAGGTAATTAAAGCGTGTGTTGGTCACGGATTCTATTACGTGCTATTACCCGTCCCATCTTATCAGTCCTGGAGGAAGTTAGGACTACTATCCTAAAGGGTAGGTACTAGGCAGAACCCCTAGGTTTAAAGGACAAATTCTAAGAGAAAAATAAAACATGTAGGACTGCAAGTATAGGGGACACACAGGAGCAGATATGGGGCTCATGAATCCCTCCACAAATTAATACACATAACTATCACGACTCAAACACAAAGAGGTCTTGAATTTCAGGACCTAAGGCATGATGTCTAATTGAGAATACAGTAATGGGGCAGTCTGATTACTGAGTTTCCAAAGAAATCTTTTTACCAGTTCTAGACTATGAATTCTGATCTGGAATTAGCCAAGCAAAACAAAGAGACAGTTTTCCCAGTTTTAATAAACTTAATGCCTAAGGCTTGCCTAGGCGGGTTTAACAGACTCCAGTTATCCTGTTTGGACTTAATCGTGGTAAAGGAGTGAGTATTTAAACTAATGTGAATGCAGTGTCCTACAAAACAGGATATCTAAATGCATACAGGGTGTGGAAGGATGCAAACCTATGCATGCTTTTCTAAATGCACAAACGTTTTCAGAAATCAGAATCCATTATTATTTAGGGCGGAATNACTCGAAACAGGAAATACAGAAGCGTAGTTAAGTTGTTGAACCTAGCACATGATTTCTAATGCAAATAGCAGTATGTCCTTAACACATGAGTTTGGCATAGGTAATATATGCATGCTGAGAATGAATTCCTAGGGTAACATGATCTCTAATGCAAATATTGACGATTAATGTTTTTAACCTAAAACAGGATTATAGACATGTTGATCGTGAAAATGCAGAGACAGTACCATTATAACAACCATTTTATAGTTATTTAACTACGAACAGGATTTCTAAGTGAGGCATGAGTATGGCAAAGATGCTGAGATGAACGGGTCAAAAACATGTTCTCTAATGCATGCATGGCAAGTATTCCTAAGCATGGTATCTATTGCACACATATACAAAATAAATCCTATAGCATGGTTTCTACCCATAATTATACTAAGCCTGCACAACCCCGCCCATTTCACGATCCAGCCCATTACCGTTTTTTACAATTAATTATTACATACCAGCCTTGCACGAATTACACAAAATAAAAAATAAGAAGTTACACTATAGAAGGCCTAACAATAGGCCCAAGTCCTTAGATCTAACAATGCCATATGCCATGACCTTTTGTATCCCAGGTGCGTCAGAGTTCCTAAGGATCTCAGAAGACCCCAGGCAGTGCTCACACCCAAGTACCCTAGCCAGGAATGAGTAAGTGCAGTGTGGAATGCCAGCCTTGTGTGTCAGAGTTCAATGGGTACTCAAATGGTCCCCAAGGCAGTGCTCACACGAAGGGGGCTGAACTTAGAACTAAGAGTAGTGAGATGTGCCTATAGTTTAGAAAAGAGTTGAGTTTGAAAAGTAGCTTTTGGAAATAACTGTTTTGAAAAATAGCTTCAGAAATCAACATGAGAGTTTGTTTTATGAAAACTGGTTTGCAAAACAAAGAAACATGACAATCACCAACCCAGAACATACATGGTTTAGGAAGCAAACACAAATAGGGATAGGGGGACTGGGGGACAAATAAGTCACATAGTAGAGATAGACTTGCACACAAATATTCCTTAGGCTAGTACTATATGGTTTAAACAATCACAACCTAGTTATCACAGAATGTTCATGCCAGGAATCTAACAGCATCAGATTGAGAGGTGTCAAACAGAGTCACATATTAGGTCCAGGATTAGGATTTACATAATAACTAAGTATTATGGGGTGCATGCTCATAATGTTGGGAGTCAGGCAGATTCATGATGGAAACATATAAGGGAAAGCAATAGACATGTTAGACTAAAGGGAAAGGGGAATCACATAGGCAAGTAGATATGCTGAACACAGAAGGAAAAATAGTTCATAGGGGTAAGACAAACACACTAGCTGCAAGGCAAATAGCAGAACCATAATTAAAACCTCAATACAAACAGAAACATGTTGAGTTAGATGCTATAAACTTAAACTAGAAACATACCAGTTAGGAATAAGAATAGAACAACAAGGTGCAGAGAAGTAGAGCAATAGGACAGTGGTATGCAGAGCAATAGAGCAACAATAAGTTGTTCAGTCTTGGCTTTCAGCCGACTGAGTAGCCAGAAGAACAACAGAGAATATGCATCAAAGCAAGTGAGAGTTCAGAGCAATATGAGTGCTATTTATGTGTGTGTTCGTGTATCTATTGGTTTTGTTATGATAAAGAGAGTAGGGTGTTTATAATTCTGAAAACGAGTAGAGAAAATAAGGTAAGGAATAATTAGTCTAACATAATTATGGAAATAATAACCAATCAGTATCAATTAAAGGCCTGGAATCCCTTTAATTAGGGAGTCAAGTTCAAACGGGTAGATCAGAGTTAAATCAGGGAAATGAATCAACTAGAGAGATCTTGCCATAACGGGGGTAGTAAAAGCATGGAGTGTGTAATAAAGACCAGGTTCATAACACGTAATTAAGGAAAGTACACACTGATAGCATATTCACAAAACAAAGCATGGGTTTAATTCTGAAAATTAGTCGAGGGAATCTCGACTATAATTGAAATCACATTGAATCAGTCATAATCAAGGAAAGTATCACACAATCAAGGGAAGCGATTCGAAAAATCAGTATAGAACATATAGAACCATAGGTTCGAGGAAAACATCACAGAGTCAGTAGAGGGTATCAGGAACCCTAACCATGAATTAGAGTAAGAAACATAGAGCACATAGAGAGCCTAGAATAAGTATACAGGTTGGCTAAACATAGCAAATAAGACGGACTAAGAAACCTAAAAAATGGGATTTTCTGTAAGAAGCTTTGAATCAAAACGTATTAACAAAGAAAAATATAGAATAACATTAAAGCAGAAGTAAAATAAATCGATTTTTGAAAGGGGTTTGTGAAACCCTAGTTTTAAAAATTGAAAGATCGTTAAAAGATGAAAGTTTTTAGGGAAAAACATAGAAAATCTTCGTCATACTATAGATCTAAAGTAGATCTAGACTAAATCGAAATATATAGGGTTAGGGTTTTGTGGAACCCAGAGAAGTAAGAAGAACCTCAAAGACGGCACCGGACTAAGTCGGAACAGGTTGTAAACTTACTCAAACGGCCGGGGAGGCTGTAAAGTGGCATGGAACCATGGGAGATGAGTTGGACCGCTCCAGGTTCGCCTGAGAGCCCCAGAGCATCACTGGACTGGTACAAAGTGGACAAATAGCCATGAGACGATGAGGAGCCATGGTTTCTGGTGAGAGAACCAGTCGGGGAAGATGACCGGACTCCATCGGAGAAGAGAAGCCAAAGGAGGCTTCTAGAGAGAACTTAGAGCGTAATATAGAGATATAGAGAGAGAGTGAATGTTGAGAGAATAAGGGGTCGGAGGGGGGTAGTGATTAGGTTTAATTATGGTAACCCTGATCTGGACTGTTGATCTCCTTTGATCGACGGTTCAGATCAAGTATGGGGTTGGGCCGGGTTATTTGTGGGTTTGGGCTGGGTTGGTTAAGGGGTTTTGGGTCAAGTGGGTTGGGTTTAAAACTGGTTATAATTTAAATAGAAATAGGCTAAACGTTAAATACCCAATTAAATAAGATAGTTAATTAATAAAATAACTAATAATTGTGTAAAAATAAATTGAGACCAAATAAATGAAATTAAGGCGATTTACTAAGATATAAAAATTATAAATGATCATTCATTGATTTTAAAAAGGTATAAATGCACATTTGTGCTATAATTGCAAAAATTGTTGAAATTAACTAAATGATGCCAATATTGGCTAATTTGTGAAATAATAAAATCCTAAGGGAATTAATTAGGATATAAATAACATGTTG